>JASAMW010005619.1:0-36891 GCA_030247985.1 Epsilonema sp. ZAB3_2 | reverse complement strand
AGATAACAGTAGCATAGCGCATAGCCCAGCTCAAACAAACCACAACACTTGACGACAGAAGCCGAAAAGATCAGTGATAGCGAGGGAAGACAGTACCGAGGTAGTCGTTTCGTTGACGACGCGATAAAACTGGGAGGAAAGAAGTTCGTTTGTGGTTCAAGAAAAAGCTGAGACGAGCAGCTAGAAGAGGGAGGCAACTTGTTCATTAGGGACCCGAGTCCCAATCCCAACAACCAGACCGTTCCAGCTTCTTTCTCTTCTGATCAGACTATGTCTTCTCTCTGACAATGTACACTGCACATACGTACGTACGTACAGTAGGAAGCAAAAGCAGCTGACTGGTAAGGCGGGAGAGAGAGCTGAGTTTTGATGACGGCAGAAAACACTGCGCGCAAGCAGCGGTGGAACCGCAGGAAAAAACTACCGAAGCAGCCTTTCTGACTGAGCTTCCAATTTTCGTCATCAGCAACCAGAGAGCAAGCTCCAGCCGGATGGTATCAGCAGCTGTCCATGAACAGCAATCCCAGTCCGCCAGCTAGCGGTTGCTTCTGCATGTTTGGTAGCGCTGAGGGACGCCGAAAAACAAATCGCTCTTCGACTGCTCAAGAAGCAATTGCGCAATCAGCACCCGTTGAACAAACTTCGCCGCTGGCTGGCCAACAGAAGAAAGAAGAAAAAGCACGGATGAAAGCTTTCGGCTGCCGCCCACTAATCCACAATACGGTAGTTGAGTCACAGCCGGCATCCGTCATCAGCTTAATATTGGTATTTCCCTCTTTGAGCAAACTCCTGCAGTGTCAGTTCAGAGGCGGCAGAAAAAGAAAAAGAAGGCGGCGGTAGGTGATACAGAAGGGATAAAAAGGCTCTCACTCGATAGATAATCTTGATAAATGAGCAGGAGGTACAAATCATCTCACCCAGAAATCAGGAAGAGAAGAGCAGCGGTTTTAGGATCGTAAAAATAGTACTGACAAAAGATGATGATGAGAATGAGGAGGAAAAGAAGAGGAACAATACCGGATCGCCCGTAAATATTTCGGAGTTAGAAATTGGTTGTTCATTGGACGCACAACAACAAACGCACTGCGCCGTGGAGGTCGTCGCACGTACAACAAACATTCACCACACCGGACCCGACAGAAACGTAACAATCGTCCGCATCAGGAACACAGAGGAAAAGGAACAAAGACAAGCCGAGGAAGAAAGAGTTTTTCGACGCGCGATGTATGTGGTAGGCCGCAAAAACCAGCAAAATCGCGCCGTTGGAGATTGATTGCACGGCTCGAATCTTTTCCCTTCTTAGCCGACCAACGATGATAATCGCCCCCCTCTTTGATGCGCTCGATTTAAAACCGAGAAGAAAGAAGCGATCGTGCGTGCACGCACGCGCAACCTCGGAATAAATATCTGCACTGCCCACTCAAATGCCCTTCATGGCACACGACATACAGCCGCACAAAAGCAGCAATAAGGGTCGAGTACTGAACACTAGCGTACATAAATACGTACACACTGTGTTTGTTTGTACGTACCGCAGCCGATATTATTATCCTAGCTCATTCGATATGCATGCATGTAAAATGTATACATAACACTGGGTACGCAATACATTACCCCACAGAATGCGCGCGTTGTTTTCGAGCATGTGCAGTATGCACTTGCTACGCTACGCTATAACCAAGGAGTATGTTATGCACGTGTGAATGGATACGTACGTATTCTAAATACATATCGCACCCCAGCCATCCCCGGGTTTACTATCCCATATGCTACGCTATCTTGTATCTTTCTGTCGAGTCTGAATTCGACAATAAACAGCAGCGTCTACCTCGCTCCCTCTGTCGCCTCCCCAATGTAGCTCGTAAACAAATAAACAACCATCGTCACCCCATAAGACAGGGTATCTCGGGACAGGACCAAAATTTTTCAAAGCACCCAGAAAAATTTTAAAGCACCCAAAATTGATGAAAGTTGACGAAATTTATCAGCTAATACCGTGCTAAAGAGTAAAACCATGGAGCATGCCTAAAGGCTTTCATGCTTCCTTCCTACTTTCCAGCCTTTATGATGGCCCATGTATTACAGTACTGTACTATTTTGTCCAGCAGGACAATTCGCGCTGGTCTTGTGTACGTACAGGGTAGTACATACATATATACGAATCCAATCTACGTATGTGTAGGCCTACAGGGCACACACAAGTATAATAGCCTCGAATAGTAGACGGAGGAGAGGCGTTTATTTTCTCTGGACGACTTCTTTTGGGCTGGGCTAATGGGTGCTCAAACAGAGATGACCAACGCATTATCGATCCGCCCGCCGGTCTCTACCATCTGGTTGTAGCTACTCTACGTACATGCATACATAGGCCTACAGTAAATCCACAAAATTTAGGTGCATGCACAGGCAATCTTTACCTTGCCAGCGCCAGGTAATTAATTTTACCATACCATCTGCCAGCGTGCGTTGGGTGTGATTATCAAATCACATGAAAAATTGGCTAAAATTCGCCGAAGGCGAAAAAATTTTTTGCAAAATGATCTCAGAAACGCCAATAAACGCATTACCGAAGAACTTTGCGTTGCTGCCTGCGTAAAAATATTTTTTTTCAAAGCACCCTCAGCAAAAATAAAGCACTTTTAAAGCACTTTACAGTCGGGTGCTCAAATCAAATAAATTTAAAGGAATACAAAAGGAATAAAGCACCTCGAGAAACCCTGCAAGACAGGCCGCTCCCTCCCTCCCGAACGTAAAGCTTCCAATGATGAAGTTTCCATATGGATGATTACATGCAGGGTACTTATGGGGGTAAACCCGGGCACGTAATCTCAGCAGTCATACGACCGATTGAGACAAGTTTTCTACCAATCCATTCCTTGAACACTCCTCTTTCAAATGAGCTACCATGTTCATCATTTGCAGAAGTTCAGAAAAGCTTAGGTGTCCGGGTTTACCCTACAGCTCCCTACATACGCGATGAGGCGTGACCATGACCACCACACAACCCCAAGGCTTCCCACTGGGTCAATTGTCCCTCCCTTATCTGCCCCTCCCAGAGATCATTTCATTTTGCAAATCGCCCCCACCCCCAGGTCAACAAAAGTGTCTCGTATCCTATCAGATCAGGAGCCGGTCCCTCGGACAAACAAGCCTAATCAATCAGCACAACATGCGGTATAAGCTTCACTTCTGTATGAAACCAAGTAAAAGTGTGGCTGGCAAAAATCCTGAACTAAGCAAACAACAAGTCAGCCAATGTCGCGTGGCAAGCAACAACAGCAAACTAACTAGCTCTCAGTAAGTCAAGAAGGAAAATTTGCCGGATGTGTCAGGGAATCGAACCCTGGACCTCTCTGTCTCTCGTTCCAGACTACCACCCGGACTACCTCAGTCGCACAATTTTCCCTTTTAGACCAACCTTCAGAGTAAGCGATATCCTCGGCTCCTAGCTCCGGTTCGCTCAGGAAGAGAAAGGAGCGAGCTCCGATCAAACCGCAGAGAGCCGGCATGACGATTGATCAGTTTGCTGAATCGATGATCGATCAATAACCTCAGCCGAACCGACGACTGCTCAAGGAAATCCTTTCTCCTCTGCTTGCGCTTCGCCTTCCGACCATGGAACACGGAGAGGTCCAAAAAACAGTTGTTGTCGGCGTATAATGTGCAAGTTGACAGGCGTAAAAATGCGAGAGGGACAATGTAAGGACACGACGGTGAAAAAGTGTAGTAAAATAGTCAGTCACGCCCTTCAACCGCCGATCAGAGTTCGACAATACGTGGAGAGTTCCTTTTTTCTGGTCCAGTAGGCGAAATCAGCTCAATTCCCCTCTTCTCACACTGTCATACGCAGGAGGTGAGAGAGGATGTGAGTGTTAGTGTACTACGCATGCATTCATGTTGAGCACGTAGTGCATATGTATAGATTTTGTATGTAGAGTGCAGAGCCGAGCAATTCAGTGATGTTTCAGCCAACAGCAGCAGCAAATACGGAATATTGCTCCAGCGTTCACGTTTTCATAGACTGTAAAAGTTTGGCGAGGGGGGTGACACAACGTCATGGACCCCATAAAATCTTTGTTGTTATTCACCAGCAGGTCTAAAACGGATTTCCTGCTGAACTTGACCACCACGCAGCAAAATACCGCCGACGAACTTGAGAGAGCAAACGCACAGTAGGCTGTGGTCACTGGAGACGGAACCACACGATGCAGATCAGATTACCAAGAGAGCGATAATGAGCGCGTTGGAACAAACAGATCATCCATCATCCTGCAGTCATGCAGTAGGTAAGAGGTCGGTCGCTTTTTTTGTCTCTGCCGCCGACTGACTAAACGGACAAAAAAATGTCGAAAATATCGCAGACAGCCAAAAGTTCAGCGTCGCTCGCACGCATAAAAAGAGTTGAACAGGTTCAAAAGTTTGAAAAATATTGTTGTAGCGATACAAGGCCGAGTCAAGGCCCCGGATATTTTTACAGCGCGACCGTGAAGGAGAGAAGGTTAGCTGCAGACTGAGGTTGCTGATCGCTTATCAGCACTCACTCACTTCAAACAGGCGTTGAAAAGCCGCCAAGAGCGCAGTGCAGGTACGCGTACGATAGGTACAGCAGATACCACACCGCACACAAGTACGCACCTCCTTCGTTTTGCAGAGCAGAAAGTACAAGAGATGGCTAGGAGTTATTGGATGGAGAGAGAGAGAAGGAGATAAAGATGTAAGGCTCGGCAAGCAAAGAACAAGAACAGTTGCCATCTATCAAATGAAGGATAATATTGCGATCCAGCACTGGAACTAAGAGGATCGGTCTGTCGACAGCAAATTACCCCAGTTTTACGATAGAGAAGAATAGTCGTCGCCTAATTAGACGAGCCGACGGCGCAAGCCAGAAGCAGCTCCTCCTCGTAATATCTTCTGCCGTCTGTAGACGGTCTCTGCTAATGCCATCAAAAGACCCAAAAAAAGAGATGAGTTGCTGTGACGCCTGGCCACAGTAGATGAGACCGTTCAAAAAAATGAGGCCTGTCGTCCGCGACACAATAAAGTACAGAGAAAGAAGATGAACGTCTCTTTTTCTGCTTGATTTCCGAGGAGATTGCTCAATCTCCTATTCTCCAAGATGTTCCGCCTTGTATTCTGCGGTAGGCTGGAATAATATTTCCGTTCCAGTCTCTATCTCACTCGATTGAGCTGCTCTAAGCAGGAACAGGAAGGAACACTGCTCGCTCAGCTCATCGGCTGCGATAGACGAGAGCAGTGATCATAAACAATTTCCAGGCAAGGCAGTGCCTGAGCTTCTCCTCCCTCTCTCTCCCAGCAAGGCTCACAGCTTTAGAGGAGATCTCTGCTGCTGTTCAGGCAGGATCGTTGGCGCTTATGATGAGTTGTTGTTGTTCCGATACTGAGAGAGAGCAAGCAAGGCTCAAACGATGACAAATGGTGCCAGCTTACAAAAACTAGCTACCAATCCATATCCCTCCCCCTCTGCTTTATGATAATGTTGCGGCAGCACACGAAGGGTGCGATCGGGAAAAAACAAGATTCAGCAGCCAACACCCCCAACAGCTGGAAGGTTGGTTTGACACAGGCAGCCCGGAACAGTGGCAGGCTCCGGTTGGCTAGCAGTCATCTGTAAAGCTTCGTGTATAACCCCGGAGGATAAAAATCGTTAGTCACCCATTCGAGGGGTTTATTTACACGAAGGGGGTATACAAGAGACCAAGCAAAATGAGCCAAATCATCACCAACATGCTTATTTTGCTTTATTTGCGCGTAAATAGGGGGTTACATATTCGAAGTGGTTATACACGAAGCTTTACACAACAAACGCCTATTCGCATCGTCATATAGACGGGGAAGGAACAGCAGGTAGGTTGTAGCGTTGGAGCTCCAAGTTGGAAGGAAACTGTCAGCAAAGGTCAACATCAAAGTGCTGGCAGGCAGCAGTTTGTTGCCACCCTCAACCACTGGACTGAACTACTTACATCCAACAACAACACAGCGTTCAAATCCAAACTCTCTCCTTTCAGAGCTCGCTGCTTCTGACACATGATAGAACCGTTAGAAAAGTCTAAAGGCATGGAGATAATAGGTTACAAGTTACCTACAGTCTCAAACCATCAGGCAACGACATAAAATAGAGAGTCAGACAATTGAAATTTTAGGCGCCAAGGAGAGAAAATGAGAGGAGCTCGTTGCTACCACCTACAGCGACAGAAAACGTCGAAATAACTCTAATTTCCCACCCCGCCTCAAGTGTCTCCAATAAAGAAATAAAGAGTGTTATTGTCACCCTCCTCAAACTCAGTTGGAGGTCCACTGCAGCATAAACGCTTTCTTCGTCATTTCAGACAGAACTTTTCTTCTGCGCAATGAGCACGTTTTAAACAGGGGGCGATCAGCGCTGTTTTTCTGCAGCACCACAACACGTCGAGAAAAACACTTTTCGATTGCCGCACAGCAGCATAAAAGCCGCAAGAGAAAACGCGACTATTTGGAGACTTGAAGTTGTAAATGATAATGAGATTTTGCAGCCAAGGCACAGCGCAGCTGTCAACAGCCACACAGCAGGCTGCAGTTCCGATTTCAAAGTTTTATGGGACGCAAGTTTTCACAAAAGAACGCGAACGCTAAGAACTTGTCAGATTACAGCCTTCTGCGCTATTCTTGTCTTGATTGATGCAGTTTTCCCCACCTGAGCGTATATAATGCTGATAATCATTACACCATTTGAAAACTTCAAAAAACGCTTCACAGTGAATATGTCTAGTAAGTAGCTGAACAAGGGTGAGGAAACGTCTTGAATATAAAAGCGTGCACATCTCATCAGGGGGCAGAATAGCAGAGCATAAACTGCTAAGGGTGCTGCTTCATGCCTACACCATGAGCAGAGAATACGGAAGTTGCACACAAGGGAGAACGCCATAGGCAGGCGACGAGACTAAAAGCAAATTGCACATTTTGGCACATAATCGAAAATGCACGACCGACGACTAAATACTGACACTACTACTAGTATTAGAATGTATGTCCTAAAAGGGGGACAATTTTGCAGCTGCCGATACATAGGAGAGTGGAAGGGGCAGACAACAGCCACCAGACAAACGGAAGTAACAAGAGAGCGAGTGCTGAAAAGCTGTCGAGCGAATATTAGCATTCTCATCTAGTCAGAATAAATATTTGATAACTTGCCAGTAGCTAGCTGCACTGCTCGCTGACTCATAGAATGGACGGCTATCAAAAGGAAATGTACGTATAAGCAGCTATGCAAAGTGAGTAGACAATGATTTCACGCGTTATGAACTCGAGGGTCACTAGTCCTATTCTTTGTGAGCAGGGGCTGCCTTGATATCGAAAAACTGTACCTGCCGTACTGTGGGCATGCCTTGCATATTCTGTTCAGCTCACAGGTGTGTTACACGCAATATTGTGCTGTGTTGTAGAATAGTCTGTTCAGAACAACAATAGCGAATGCACAATTTGCCCTACATTCTCGCAACATTCATATGTATTTTAGTCCAATTTTTCAAATATGCTTCGACAAACATCCGCGAATATACCGAATAAATTCAAATTCACATAGTATTCTGAACAGACTATAGAATTATGGAGATGAAGTACAGATCGTGCTGCGCAAAATAGTAAAAATCGCAGTTTCTGCATACTTTGCATTGTACAATAGTGCGTACGTACTATTTTACACATCATAACCAGCACTTTCTCTTCCTTCCCTTTGCAATGATATAAAGTATAGGGTACTCTGGGGTAAACCCGGCTATGGAAAAATCCGGCCACCTAGTTTCAAGGGTTGCATATCTCAGCAACTAGCGGAGCGATTGAAACAAATATTACATCAATCGATTCCTTGAACTGTCCTCTTTCAAATGACCTATTTGGTTCATCATTTGCTGAAACAGCAAGTTCAAAAGAGCTTAGATGGCCGGATTTACCCTACGGCAGGGTTTTCCCCACAGTACCCCATACGTACGTAGATACCTTTCGCCTGAATATCCAATTCTTGCAAATCCCGTTTTGCGGATAAATTACTGGCCTTGTCCGCTGATGACATATCTTCCCTGAATGTCAAGCAAATACACCTGAGCTACCGCTGAGCTTGAATGACAAATCACATCTAAAACAACGAGAACAACCACGTGTACAGTTCCACAATTGTCACTCGTGGTGGCCGCAAAGTATGTACGTATAGTCACCGGGACGATCAAGACCGTGCTTGACAATTTTCGCGCTCCCGTAGCAATCTTAGTAAATCTGGCATTTCTATACAAGAATAGCAAGAGTGTTTGAAAAAGGGTCGAAAAGCCGGTTGCTATTCTTGTATAGAAATGCCAGATTTACTAAAATGCCACGGGAGCGGCAAAATTGTCAAGCACGGTCTTGATCGTCCCACTGACTATACACATACACACACATGCACTTCGTTGTAAGCTGCAATCACTTTTTTATACCATTTCTCGTGGGATAAAGACAAATCATGTGCTTCGTACATCTTTCTTCTACCAATATGGTCAATATTTAGTTTTTCGCATTGAAAAGACCTGCCTTCTTCCTTGAACTGAACCTGAACGAAGAAAAGCCATCTTCTTTGAAAAAGTTAGCTCTTAGTCTTAGCTAGTCGTTTTCTTTTTTTATTTTCAGTTCGAAATGGCGGGCGGCGTGCAGAGTCACGTACCCCTAAAGTGCGCGCTCTAAGCACCAAAAGTGAGGCAGACGCGCGAAGCGGAGCGGAGCGTTGCTCTAGGGGTACGTGGTCGCGTGTGTGGCGGAACAGTTTACAATGTTACTCAATAACTGCAAGTTTACGGTAATCGTGTAAAAATTGAAAAAGGAGCTTTGCACTAATCTTGAATTAGGATTCAGTTACTCGAGAGAGAGATCCATAGGTAGGCTACCTTTGTCTGATTTCTCCAACAAAATGGCCCCCTTGATTCCAAGCTTGCTTTCTGAACAGCACTGTTTTCTGAACTGTACATAATAATATGCGCTACATTCAGTCAGCCAACAAAGTCATCGTTCTTTTTTCAAATTGAGGTTGGTACGATCGTAGTACTAGCGGAAGTCGTCTAGAATCGCGCAAGTGAGTGCGGCGCAATTATTTGTCAAAACTTATCTAACTCATACAGACCACTGCACTGCGCTGCACGTTTGACTGCTGGGTAGACATTGGCCCGCTACATACGAGCTCCGAGGAAGCTCCGAGCGAATTCGGACCGAGGTCGGAGTGAATTTGGTTTGGACCGAACACCGAACCGTTCACACTCACTTTTGGAAAAACGAAGCGATGTCGGTGCGAACTCGGAGATTTTACTGAAGCATGATCAGCCTCGAGTTCACGTGTGTAGCGCACCATTGTTTCAGTCTTCAAGCCTTGACTGCTAGGTACGTACTGCTGCCCTTGTCCGCTCATGTCCGTCCACCTGTTTCTGTCATCTGGCATAAATCAAGAAAATCGTCGCTGCACGATGGAAAAACTTCTGCTCGCTGCTTCTTGGTTACCACACAGCAAAAGCACCCTGCCTGCCTTTCCGACTGTTGTTCTGTGTATGCGAGTCCTATGGATTTGGCTTGTTATGTATACAGTGCACACAAAGCCTATATTGTACATATGCATCCTATTCTGTTCGACGGTATCATTTCCTTCCCGACTGTTAGTTATGTATTCATTCGCTAGCTACATACATAGTTGATAGTAGTAGGGTTGTGTCAGAGCGATAGCGCTTTCATGGCTATTGGGCTACATTGGCAGCTGGGGAGGTTGGATAAAGAACGGCTCTCTTCCATTCGTAGATACTGGGAGACAAAAGCGGAAGCGCGGCGGGCAATTTTGTAGCCTGATTAGATATCTACGAGCTCGTAAAAAGACAAAACGGCCGGGCGCGCCGTGACGAAATCCGAAAATGTACTTAGCTTTTATAAAGTGTTTTCTTCTTCCCAATCTCCAGAGGTGCCAAACGAAGCGCACCGACTTCACTCGCATTCCTTCTTTCTTTGTACACTTCTAGCTCGTCCTCTTTCCGCCTTTTCACATTACGCTTCCGCTTCCATGCTTGATCGTGCCTGGACTCACGGTTGCTTGCTTATCTCACTATCACTACAGCCAGAATTTTACCGCCCCAACTCCAAAACTGTGTCTCTGCTAAAGAGAATGGCAACAGTTACATACCACGATATGGTTATAAATCTGAATAAGCAATCAACGAAGCACCATCCAACATACTGTAGCTACTTTTACCCTATTTTTCGCGGATTGTATTCCATCTTTTTGGTGATCAGCTTTCCCACTGGAATTCTGCGGCTTGTTGATATCTGTGTAGGCGCAAAAATTCGCTCTTGATGTCTTCGCGTCTGTTGCTTTGACAGGCTAATGAATAGCCTTATTTTTGTTGCATTAGTTTTAAACGTACCGTACGCGTGCATATACTATTTGAAGTCGCACTGTGCGTGCGGTCCATTGTCTTTTCCTGAACGAGCGCCGAAGTAGCAGTTGATTTGGCACGTTTCTTATGCCGGTGCAAATTACACTTTTCATCTGCGAATTCCACCAAGAATATCTTCTGGCTAAATTTTAAAGGGCGGATGTGGCAAAGATTTGCCCATAGTGAAGGCGAGGATCGATTTTTCAAATTTCCTTCGGTCAACTTATGCAGTTTTTCAAGACGCATATTGAGCTAAGGAAGACAGATAAGGAATTTGGGCGGGGCTTTTCGGGGTAGTGTTAGCCAATCATAAAGCTTGAGTTTTTAGAGCTGCTGACGCTGAAGACATTAGCTATTCAGACTTCAGCCCACAAAAACCTCCCTCCCTTCTCAGGCGATAGAAAAGACAAGAATTCATAAACTGTAACCTGGCCTTGCTGTAATTTTTCATGGATAGCCCAACAACTTCGCAAAACACTCATATCAAAACATCCCATTTTTTACCAAAAAAAACCTTTTTGGGAAAATGTTGTTTGATATGGTTTACAGTAGCAAAATAATGATGCTTGGGTTATAAATGAGATATTACATATGCACAGCAGTACATTGTTAGCAGTACACTTTTTATGATAAATCTCATAGCATTACAGTACATAATGGCCGACTCAGTTTTGTATTTAGAAACGGCTTTATGAATTCTTGGTTTTGAAAGGGGAGCACAAAGAAACATAAAAAACTGGAACGCTAGCTGGAAGAAGTTTTTTGCCCATGCGAAGAGAGGGTGGGCGCCTCGAAACGCATGAAGGCACAGTGCCAAATCGCTGGTTTCCCGCACATTTCTGCAAAAGTACAATGGGCAAGTTGCACACATTGCCACGAGCTTCGGGTACAGCATTGGTAAGCCTTTGCTCCATTAGATCCCGTGTGCGGCACATGAATTTTCGGCCTCTCCTTGCTGTGAAAAGCACGTGAACATGCCAGACAGCTGCTTTCTTCCCCTTTTCAGTACTGAAGAAGCTCAGATTTTCCAGCTGTCTGGCAAAAGGTACAATGGAAAAGTTAAAAATTTAATATAGCAGATTCAGCTTGCTGATAGAAAAGTATTTGAGGATCATGGTAGAAAGTGCGGCAGTGCCAATTTAGCCATGGTGGCTAAGTTAGAAGCAAAAAAGTCGAAAAAATTTTTGTTCACTATGTGTCTGCGGCAGCTTTTGCCTCCCTTTAGCTCCGCCCACCGCTAAAGTGTCTGCCTTAGCTCAATATGAATCGATTCCACCCCCATGTCTCGACGCGATTTTGCCTCCTCGCAGAGAAAACCCACTTGTACGGGGCATTTTGCAACAAATTGCGCTAAAACGTTGCGAAATGCCCCGTACAAGTGGGTTTTCTCTGCGAGGAGGCAAAATCGCGTCGAGACATGGGGGTGGAATCGATTCGTCTTGAAAAACTGTATAAGTTGAAAAACTGTATAAGTTGACCGAAGGAAATTTGAAAAATCGATCCTCGCCTTCACTATGGGCAAATCTTTGCCACATCCGCCCTTTAACAAGAGCAGGCGGTAAGTTATGGCAAGCCCTAGAGATATAGCCTACATATACATGTACAGTAGGCATGTATGTGTATGATACATACAGAGTGTCTCAAAATAAACCGAACACTTTTCCGTGCATGTAACTCTGGAACCACACGTTAGATTTTTATGCGGTTTCTTGTATTTAGTAGCCAAGGCTTCAACTTAGATATGTACAAAATTTCAGCTATTTGGTCCACATACTTCAGAAATTACGACGGTTTGAATATCGAAGCTCAATATCGACGTTTTTTCTTTAGTATGGAGAAAAATTACGGTCTTATTTCTCAAGATACCTTGTTCCATGCGTTTGCTGTGCTGCCACTGGGGATAATGCATGAGATACACATTTCCTAGCATTTTGGGACATCTTTTTTCATTACGAGACTAATTTTATTTTGGACTATGCACAGGAGGCCCCTAAATCGGCACTACCAGTTTCGAAAAACCCTCGTTTTAGACCGCCGGAGAAAGGATGTGTTTCAGCAGCTTCCACTGCGCCTATGAAGCTAAAATTTTGTAAACGTCTAAGTTAAAGCCTTGGCTACTAAACACAAAAAACCGCATGAAAATCTAACGTGTGGTTCCAGAGTTATATGCACGGAAAAGTGTTCGGTTTATTATGAGACACCCTGTAGATGCGTACGTATGTAGCAAACAAAAAGTAAAAAATTCTGTGAACCTCGTCTGCCATAGTCCACCTCTCCAGTTCCAGAGGCCACGACGGTCACAGCATCTTTTAGCCCTTCTTTTTTTTTTTGGGAATTTTGATTCTTGCCTTCAATACGCCTTTTTGCGCCATCTGTAAGCTATAGTAATACCGTCATACGCATGTACGTCCTATGATGACACCAACCATTCTTTGTCAGCCCAACCAATATTGCGGCTTCATGTTGTTGTCGCTTTTCTCCTGCTAGTGATTAGTTTTTGTGTCATCTTCTCATTTCTCACACATCCCTGTGAAGCCATGAATAGCATACCGTAAAGCAAAAAGCATTATTCTTCAACGTTTCACACCATGGACAAAAAAGGAAGGAAACTGCACGTACTTTTCGCAATTTCTGCTAGAAAAAACGCTCGCTTCAACTACTGTAAAGGTCGGTGTATAGCCCTGCAGGGCAATACAAACAAGATCAGCCAATTTGGGCGGGCTATACACGAGATGGGGCAATACAAAAGCTCGGGCTATACAAGGGACTTTTTACCATCTGCCCATTTTTGCTCCAATTTTCACCCTAATTTTCTCCCTAATGCTCTCGCATTATCTTCAGCTACGGGCCACACATTCCGTGGTGTTATGGCTCGCAATGGGGCAAAAAGGCCTTGTGAACGCAGTTCTTTGCATTGCCCGATATCGGGCAATATACGAGCCGAAAGTGCAATATACTGTAAAGTTTGGTGTATAACCCGATATCGAATATAACCCGAGCAAATTGGTCGACTTTGAATTTTAGTATTTTGTATAACCCGATGTTCACCTAGCGCCAAATGCTCTAAAAAGCTGTTTCACGCTGAAATAAGCAAGTTTGGTATATACCCCGATATTTTGTATAACCCGATATCGAATAGGCTATACCCCGAGCAAATTGGTCGACTTTGTTTGTATAACCCGATCGGGTAATACACCAAACTTTACAGTAAGCCAAATTGGGCGGGCTATACACGGGATTGGGCTAAGCAAGCACGGGATTCGGGCAATACCCGGTATCGGGCTATACACCGACCTTTACAGTATAGGATGTGTTCACATGTAGCCCTGTTCTTTCAAATTGGACAAAGCTTTTGCAGTTCTACTAGCTGAAATTGATAGCGGGTAAAAATGACTCCCAACGGCTTTCTCCACTTGCCCATCTTTATCAGTGTCAGTGTCATTTATTTTATGCTTTTACATTTCCGGCTACTTGCAACACCCAATGCTCCACTGTTTATCATCTGCTGGTGTGGTCGTTGCCTCAACGATTTATACGTACACACATATATACACACATATGTACACACATATACAGGGTGTTTCATAATATACTCGCCGGATGTTTGTGCTTATATCTCCCCACTGGAGTCTCACATTCGAATGAGGTTTTTTGCGTTGAATAGCCAAAGCTTCAACGTTGATGCAGCCAAAATTTCAGCTTTCTAGGCCAACAGGAAGCGACTCAAACAGCTCGATTTGCAAAGCGTCAATTTTCACACATTTTTGCATGCAGCCAGGTACAGATCGGCTCCGATTTTTCTCTCCCCAGCTTACCTAACCCAGTTCTCTCCTTAGTTTTCCTTCCGCAGTCTTCCTCTCCCCAGTTTTTATCTGGAGCACAAGTTTCGGTAGAGTTTTCCATCTCCATGCCACTTCTCTTGCAGATTCGAACTTAGCAAACAGTGTTACAGCCAAAATTCGGTCATCCAAGCTTTTCCTTGGGACGCTGATGCCATAGTGATCAAACTGAAGTCTATCTTCGACAAGACTGCTCAAAAATGCATAAAAGTTAGCGTGGAATGGTGAACAGACTTGAAAGAGCGAGAAAAAAGCGAAAATGCAAATCCGTTGCCCCGCCTCAGTGCCCTGCCTCCGTTTTGCGCCAAAAAAGGCGCCACAACTTTGACCGCTTACAGCGCCATGACAATACAACCTAGGAAGCTAAAATTTTGGCTGCATCAACGTTGAAGCCTTGGCTATTCAACGCAAAAAACGCATTCGAATGTGACACTCCGGTGGGGAGATATATGCACAAACATCCGGCGAGTATATTATGAAACACCCTGTATATATATACACACGTATACACATACGTATACATATTACATAAGTACTTGCAGTGTGTAGACGCAAGACATGATGGAATAGTCTTTAGCGCGGGTGTACTCTATTAAAACATATAAGCACAAGAGCAGCAGTTTGAAAAATTGGGCAGCCAGTGCGTGAGTCGAACACGCAACGCAGCACGGGATTACCCCCCTATTAGCGCACACCACTATCTGACTATCTGACTATCTGTCGTGCGTGCCAACAAAAGAGCGTGTGCAAGTCCGGTGACCAAAGTACAAGAGTGGGAGTTTGAGAAATTGAGCTGTGCAGTCAGATAGTGGTGTGCGCTAATAGGGGCGTAATCCCGTGCTGCGTTGCGTGTTCGACTCACGCACTGGCTGCCCAATTTTTCAAACTGCTTCTCTTGTGCTTATATGTCTTGCAGTGTGTGTTGTGTACTACCACTACATACATTGCAGTTTAAGCCAAAAAATTCTGATGCGATTTCCAGGCATCAGGATTAGTAAATGTATCTTCTTGACGATGCGAAGTTCTTCCGGGCGCGATAAACTAATCGATAAGGGTGTCCTGAAGACGAAGAGCTTCCACTGGCCCAACTGACTATAAAATGCCGGACGATGGTACTATTGAACAGCAGCGGCGATTGTGACTACGAAGCGTCTCCCTATCTGCAGACAAAGTTCTGGCTGGTTCTCATCTGCGGCAACTCGCTCGCCATCATTTCTGCCGTGGAAAACTGTCTCCTCTTCTACATGTTCTTGAGTCGACCCGAATTTCGACGGACCAGTCTCTTCTTCATGCTTTTCCTCGCCCTCTGTGATGTCGTCATCTCCATCATGTACATCTTCCTTATGGGCGTAGACGTGCTGAGCTCGTACACCGAGAGCGTTTTGCTGCTCTCCTGGTGGTGCTCCTATCTGCGCACATTCTTCACCATCTCGCACATCGCAATGGTGAGCAGCACCTTCCTGATCGTGATGGCGACCTTTGAGCGATTTCAGACGACTCTGAACACCGGATGGGTGGAATTCACGCAAACTACGCGAGCGGTCGCTGTTAGCATCTCCTTTTGCTTCGGCCTTCTCACCAAAGGCTGTGTCTATTTCGAGCTGGTTGTCTGGGTGAACCCTGAGTGCCTGGGCACCATGAGCGGAATGGGAGCAGCAGTCAACACCGATCTGGCTCCGGAGAACAGCTTCTGGTACGGAACTGTGTGGGCGTTTTACGTGCGACACATCACGTGCATCTTCCTGCCCTTCATCCTGCTCTCCTACGCCAATGTGGCCATCGTTCGCCATCTCCGTCGCAGTCGACGGCCGAGTCTGCGGTCCGTCATTCGCTCAACCATGCTCAACTTCTCCGTTGGGAGAAAGCGAGCGGAGGAGGCGCGACGCAGCGTCAGCGCAGCCACTCGCATGCTGGTGCTCATCATTTGCAGCTACCTCATCGCCAACACGCTGAACATCATCATCACCACCCTGGAGCATCTTCTGGGCACCCTGTACCTGCGCCGACATCATCCAGCATTTTACAGCATCTCTGCAGATGTGATCAGCTTGCTAACGGTTACCGCTTGCGCCTCGCGACTACCCATGTACTGTGTTTGCAATCGCAGGGTCAAAGAAGAGCTGCTCACCATCTTCCAAAACGCATGGACTCATCTGCACCAGCTCATCTGCTGTGCTGCGCATTTGAAATCACTGACTAGCTCCAACTCATCTCCAGGGTGTCGAACTGTAACTGTGTTCAGCAACGGACCCATTACTTGTTCCAGTTCTGCTGCGTGCAATGGCGATGTTATGCATAGTATGGATAACGGGTTCGAAAGAGAGGAAGAGATTGCAGGACCGCAGCAAGTCCACCTATATCGGGACGATTATAATAACCAGCTGGCTCACCGATCTGTACGACGACCCAACAGCTTGCTTGATAGGTCGTCGAACGTATGCACTTGTGATGCAAGCTCTGCCATTAGAGTTTCAGCTTGTGAAAGTCCACAGCATTTTGTAGTGATACTGGACGGTGGGATGCTCATTTATGACTGTGAAACCATACTCTAGTCAAGGAACCACAGCTCGGTATATGACGTACGTGTATGGAACTATGGAGAAGGAAAATGTGATGGGAAAAATTGTATCACAAACTTGCATACATGCTATGAAGTTACGTATATTGAAGGTCATCAAGAAAAGGAGACATGTTACATAAAATCAAGTCAACTTTACACGTGAATTTGCCCAAAGGGCATTGACAATGAGCAATGTCGTTGCAAGCAAACATGTTATTTGATTTGACATTGGCGCGCGACATTTATGAGGAAGAAAAGGGGCAAAAGCCACAAAATGCATATTGCATTGTGCAAAAACCAGTAACTTCATCCCACGTTTTTTAGTTTACACCATGACACCATCGGAAACGTGACAACTTTATTTGAGGATAACTTGACGCATCCGGTTGTGAGGGCGGCCTTGTTCTTTATTATTCAAGGCTTATAGGGAAACAATTGGCATTGGCACAATAGACAAGAAACTTTTCTGCTCTTTTGCGGTTCTTTCAGCCTCGGCTTGCTGATGTCGCATTTGGTTATTCATCCGTAAAAGGCAACACTACGAACATAGAAACAATCTCTACACTAGTACGTGTGTCTGTCCACGACAGATTTCGCCATCTCAGCGTCATGTGGAAAGTGGTAATTGTGTGGATAGGCACCATGACAGTGATAGCGACGTGTCAAGCTCAGCTAGGACAAAATCCCGAGTGTTCCAGTGGTCCGAACACGAACTGTGGATTTAGCGAGAAAGTCTGGAGATGGTCGTACAACGCCAGGCTGGCAGTGTGTCAGCATCGAGCCGTCTGCCGCAATGGAGAAAGAAACTCTTATTTTCATCACGACGATTGCACAAGAAGCTGTGTGGTGGTGTCAAATGATGGTATGCTTGTGAGCCAAAAGTTAGGGCGTAGCGCTGCGTTTATCTGCATTTATTGATACGTACTGTAATCGTATGTACATAGATGTGGACCGCTGCTCTGCCAACCAACCATGTGCCAGATGTTACCAGTGCCTCAATGGCTTCTGCGTCAAAGATTCAAGCCAGTCGAACTGCAGCATCGATCGAGAGAACAAGGACCAATCCGCTTGCTTCCTTCTTCCAGTCCAAGGACCGTGCGAGGCAGCCATCTCATCTTATTTTTACAATTCCACTTCTGGCCAGTGTCAGTGGTTCAGCTATGGAGGCTGTGAAGGAAACGACAACCGCTTCCGCTCCAGAAACGAATGCGAACAAGCCTGCAAAAATGGTGGTGGTGGTGAAGTAGAAAATACAACGCCATGGTCAGTTGATACAACTACTGGAATCGCTACCACTAGAAGCTGTCGTAATGTGTGGTGTCCCAGTGGAACGACATGTCAGCTGCTAGATGGCAACCCCTTTTGCATCACTCTGAATGAGAATGGAGCAGGCAATAATTCCAGTAGCAGCAACGGCGGTGATCCTGCTTGTCACCAGAAACAGGAACCTGGCAGATGCCGAGGATACTTTCCCAAATATTTCTACAACTCTGACTCCGCCAAGTGTGAATTGTTCATTTATGGAGGTTGTGAAGGCAACCAGAACCGCTTCGACACGCAAGGCGAATGTGAAGCACGGTGTGACAAGAAGACTACTGCTGTCAACAATAACACCAACGCCGGCAATGGCAATAATGGGATCATCGTTCAAACAACCGATCCTTGCCGATGGACGCGATGTCACAGCGATGCCACCTGTCAAGTTGTCAATGGAACTGCCTCATGCGTGAGCCAAGACCGATGCCAACAATCCAGGGCATCAGGGCGATGTCAAGGATATTTCGTGCGCTGGTATTTCAATTCCGCCAATCGCCAGTGCGAAACCTTCGTCTACGGTGGCTGTGGAGGAAATGAGAATCGATTTCGTTCAGAGACTGAGTGTAGGCAAGCCTGTAGAGATGATGGCAGAAATGGAGGGGGAAGTACCAGTACTCAAGATCGATGTCAGTTGGACAGCGACAGTGGTCCATGCCAAGAATATTTGGTTCGTTGGTTTTTCAACCGCCAAACGGCCCGGTGCGAACATTTTCGTTACGGTGGCTGCCAAGGCAATGCAAATCGCTTTCGAACTGAAACTGAATGCAAAGCCGCTTGTCACAACATCAGCAGCAGCTCGACTGACACTGGTAACACATCATCGTGCATACTTGCCAAAGACTCTGGACCATGCAGCGGCTATTTAGTGCGATGGGCTTACAACCAGGACGGGGCAAAATGTGAGACATTCGTGTATGGAGGATGTGGAGGAAATGAAAACAGATTTCGCACTGAACGAGATTGCGAACAGAGATGTGGACCAGCTAATGGTAATGGTAGCACATACAGCAATGGCACTGGCACAAACTCTAGTGCATCAGGAGTATGCCAACTTACCACCGACCCTGGACCATGCAAAGGTTACCTCGTACGTTGGGCTTACAACAAAGGCAGTGGGAAATGTGAGATGTTCGTTTATGGCGGGTGTCAAGGAAATGGGAATAGATTTCGCACAGAAAGCGACTGTGAGAAAAGCTGTGGATCCACTGGAAACACTGGTGAAGTTGGCAGCGGAGGCATCTCAAGCAACGGCGGAAATGGCAGTGTAATGCCAACATCGTACGATTCTGCTTGTTTGATGGAAAAGGACAGTGGGCCATGCAGAGGTTTCTTCGCCAGATGGCATTTCAATCAAGAGACCAACAAATGTGAACTGTTCACCTATGGAGGATGCGATGGCAACGAAAATCGATTTCGAACTGAAGATGAATGCAGGGCGAAATGTGGAGGAGATGTTACTTCAGATTCATCATCGTCGTCTCAAACTCAGCAGCAAGGTTCGTGAAGAACCCCAAAAACATGAAAACTTATGTACATACAGTTCATATACTTGTGGCGCTGTGTATGAAATGAATGTATTAACTACTGTACAAAATACTTGCAGGCGGATGTCCTGCGGTACAAGCTGGGACGATGGCAACCTGTGTTCAGAACTGCATCAGCGATAGCGATTGTGCATCTGGACAGCTTTGCTGCTTCAATGGATGTGGAACTGATTGCAGATCAACGTAGTCTTGGATAGCGACTTTCAACAATATACATAGGCCTACTGTACGTACAGTATACAACAAAACTCAATGTACATTTTGGTCATTTATTCAGTGTGCTACCTAATCGTGTGCAGTCTCGCGATTGCGTATCACTTCGTTTTCTCGAATCGATGTAGAGTAGCTGCGAGACAATAGAAGACGGGCGGGCGGATCGATAATGCGTTGGTCATCTCTGTTTGAGCACCCGTAGCCCAGCCCAAGGAGTGACCAGAGAAAATAAACGCCTCTCCTCCGTCTTCTATTTTCTCGAGGCTACTATATGTGTATGACCGCCATATCGTACTGTCAGTTCGCACTCGCATTATCACTGAACACAATTAGCACAGAAGCAGTTCCTCTGGTAACCTTTAGAACCCTTAGTCCATTGCTGCCCTCTTGCTTTTCTGCTAAGTTGAAGGTGGCGTAACCAAAATCCGATTGATGCGAGTCCAAGAATTCGACTCTTTCGCATTTGCTGTGCTCCGAAACGAGTGAAGTGAACAGCTCGTGTGAGATTTCACTGCATTTTCCCCAACGCTTTGCGTGCACAACCATCTTCCACTCTTGTCGCCTGTCAGAATGATGTAGCGCAAGATAACGACCGATCAAGGGAATAAGGGTTTTCCAGCGAACCATGACGATCATCTGAAAGAAAAAGCGTCACAACACACGGAGTACGGTCTACTGGTGCCCATAAAATACATACACAAGTAGTTGGGTCAAACGGCCTACCATACAATAACGCCGCACAACTATAGCCTACTTCTTTCAAGTTTGAAGCTGTGTCAGGCAACTTCTCGAGCAGATACGAAAACATCGGAGACCCGAAGTAAAAACAGAGTCTTCTGATACTGCCAAACATCTCGGGTACATCGGAGATAAGCTTTGCAAAGTTTGGAGGGAGCAATCCCAGCTCTAACTCTATCAAACTCTGAAAACATGGCAGTTGACGGCACATCGTAATGAAATGGTCAGCTTCCACATTCTTCAAGTGGTACAACTTCAGCTTTGTCATTCGTCTTTTTTCTCCGAACGCTCTGCGCAAATCTTCTGCAGATGTGAAATAGTCTTCGGTAGACGGCACGTACTTGAACTCTCGCAGATCATGACAGGAACCAATGGAGCTCCAGAGCTGGTTGAAATGAGCTCGCTTCTCATCAACGTTGAGCTCGTTTGACCGTTGTGAGCGATGCGAACCATCTGCTTCATCATCAGATGATGAGTCATCTGCCCAGGGAATCAGTGATGTGTTGACATCTTGAATGTCAATGGAGATTAGAGAGCTGGAAAAAGTTGAGATGAGCTGTGGGACTTTGCTAGAGTTGGAGAATCTGTGCTCAAGTTTCAAGCGAAGCAGACGACAGTGCGCCGTGTGATGGTAATCGATCAGAACAGTCAGTGCTTCATCTATTACTTCCGATGGTTCTTTGCAGGCTTGTTCGCAGCACATTACTGAAATCAGCCTTTCTGCACGCAAGCGATGGAGTACTGATCGCAAAGCTTCAAGCAGCTGCGCCCGTTGTACTTTCACAACGTAGCCTGTGGTTCGAGGTCCAGTAGAGCTGCTGGATTCCGCAATTTCGGACTGGAGGGATGTGCCAATTTCGATGTGCCGCACTTCAGTCCAGAGGCCATGCTGAGTTGCTAGCTGTCGAAAATCCCTGCTTACCATCTCACAATTCAGTAAATGCCGTATGCTGCTAATGTTGGAGAAGATGTGCTTCAGCACTATTGGAGGAAGAGCGAGGAATTTCTCCATAAATTTTGTTGGGCGTGTGCTATGTTTTGTAAAAACTTGGGTTAATAAAGTGTGCGCTTCGCTTTACATATTTTTGCACTTGAGCTGTGCTGGTGCTGCATTCTTCAAAACAAATTCTCATAGCACAGAAAAGTTGGCATGCGAAAACAGGTTCTCTCATCTCTGATTGCGAACAGTTCTGAACTTGATGGTTGTCTAGCCAAAATTGGCACAAAAAGTATCCTCCAGATTTGCCTACAACAGTTCTTGCCAGAAAAAACACCTAAGTTACGTACATACGTATGCGAGGGGGCGACACTTGGCATTGTCAATAGAAGCGATTCTTTTCACAAAACGAAACGCCCCCATATCAGATCATAATTGGCAATTGATGGCAGCATGAATAGTGGTGCTTGTCACCAACAGCCATAAATAGCAAATGAAACATCATGATTCAGGCTGTGCTTTCTGATGTCTCGTGTGGTGTGAGTACATGGAAAAATGGTGCTCCGTCTGGCCATTACGTGCCTTTGTGCCACTGCCATCGTACATGCCAAAGGTACAATTAGTTGAGGTTATGTATGTAGTTTGTACAGTAATGTACAGGTCCAAGAATATTTAGTGTGTGTTAGCTACTTGCCAGAGTAAACTCGCACGGTAAGAGTCCCATGATGGTGCGGATTTTGTCCTGTGTTGACTTATGGGTACTACACGTAGCGTTCGTATTGAATGGTGTATTGTTTGTTACAGACATAAAATATAGTTTAGACTTGCGAGAACGAGACCAACGGCAGATGGTGAATTACACTCGCCTGCTTCAAGGATTACAAAGAGGTGGTTATGGCATGAAAGGACAGTGGTCTTCCTGGGGATCATGGAGCCAATGCTCAACCACCTGCGGCCCAGGTATTTGTAGTAGTCACTGTCAGTCGCTCTTTACTACGTTGCGTACAGTATGCGTTGTACAGTTGCGTACAGTATGCGTCTGTACGTTGCGTACAGTATGTATACAGCACCTTCGGTCAGCCAGCAAGGAATTCTATTACTGTAATGCCGCGTTTATAACCCCCGGGGGTTAATAAAACGTTAGTGGCCGATTAGGGGGGCTATATACGAGGGGGGTTATACAAGAGGGGGGTTATATTCGAGGGCTTTTTCCAACAGCGCCAGATACGGGGTTTTTTGACCTCCTGAGCTCATTTTTGACCTTATTTGGGGTGTTTTCTGAGGCAATAACCTGATACCTGGTGAAAACTAACGCACAACATCTCAGAAATTGCCAAAAAGTAACCTTTTCAGGAGACCTAATTTTGTTCATCAGGTAGAAAGTGTAGGGAAAGCTGTCAGATGCACTGTTTTTGCAGCAAATCGCAGTAAAACAGTGTTTTCTTCACGTTTTCTATGCAAAAAGCATTGATTTTTACTGTCGTTTGCGGTTTGTGATAGGGGGTTATAAACGAGGGCAAATGAGCTTAGTGACCGATTAGGGGGGTTATATACGAGGGGGGTTATATTCGAGGGGGGGTTATAAACGCGGCATTACAGTAGTAAAGTTCTGTTATGCGTTATAGGGTACGTTAGTAGGCAACCGGCGTTGATATTTTATTCAGGACAAATGGCAAGAATTCGAGCATGCAAACCTCTAATGCGGTCTGAGCTGTGTCCAGGTGCAGCAACTGAGGCCAGGCCGTGTTTGAACCCACAACCGTGCGTGCAGTTCAAGTTGCCAACAGTTCCAGAGGCTCACTGGAGAGACTGGGGCCAATGGAGTGACTGCTCCAGCAGTTGCGGCAGTGGAATTCGATCGAGAACCCGCTTCTGCTCCGCCTACTTCGGTTGCGAAGGAGAAAGAGACGAGCACGAGATGTGTCATGGTGAGCGATGCATTACCACTCCAACATGGAGAGACTGGGGAGAATGGGCACCTTGTTCGCAGGTATACGTACGTAGGGTAGGTTACATAAATTAGAAACCAATTTCAGACATGTAATTATTATGTTCAGATTACGCATACGTACGTAGCAGACGGTACATACTGTAGTGCTTCTATTACATAGGTACATACATACATACAGTAGGCCTCGCCTATGTACGTATGTAACGAACATATTTTCAAACTACTGTTGCAGCCTTGCGGAGGCGGAGAGCATCTGAGAGTGCGAGATTGCTCCGAACCGGGACATTGCGTTGGATTACCCGCCGAAAGAGTGCCATGCAACAGGCATCCATGCTGCAGTGAATGGTCACCTTGGAGCCAATGTCCCATTACTTGCGCCAAGAAAAACTACACAGTCATGTCGAAAGCAATGGAAAGAAGAAGCAGAAACTGCTTCCTTGCCAATCCACTTCAGCCAAAAAGCATTCGCAGTGATGAGAATGAATCAGATGAACGACCATGCAAGGAGCTGCCCCCATGTGCGACTTGGTCCCCCTGGCAACCTTGGTCACCTTGTTCTACATCCTGTGGCCCAGGCACTAAACAGAGAGAAAGAGAATGTTCCGAAGAAGAAGGATGTGACGGCCCATCAGTGGGCACTTCCAGATGCAACTTTGGTCCATGTCCAACTTGGTCACATTGGAGCTCATGGTCACACTGCGATGCGAGCTGTAGTGGCGGTGAAAAGCGTCGCACCAGACAGTGCAATATACCTGGAGAATGTGATGGCAAACACGAGGAAGTAGTGGCATGCAACTCATTTCCGTGCCCACAATGGTCAAATTGGGGTCCTTGGACCCAATGCACTGCTACTTGTGGCGGAGGAAGGAAAGAACGGGAAAGAGAATGCTCCAGAGAGGGATTGTGCGAAGGCAATAATAGAGATGGACGAGCCTGCAATAAACACCGATGTCCGTCCCTGGAGCCCTGGGGCAGATGGAGCGATTGCAGCGCATCGTGTGGAGGGGGAGAAAAAACTCGTAGCAGACCTTGCATCACAGATGAAAGCTACTGCAATGCGGGTGGACATGATCACAATGCGTTTGACGCCCTAGCATGTCACTGTGATGGCGCTACTAATGGGAGGAAACCTTGCAACCAGCATCAATGCCCCAGGCTGTCTCCCTGGTCCCCATGGAGTGACTGCAGCAAAGATTGCGAAGGTGGGCAACAGTTCAGGAACAGAACCTGTATCATTGATAAACGATTCTGTACTGGCAATCGAACACCTATGCCAACTTGCAATTGCCACAGCGCAGGGAAGAAAAGCAATGAATTGCGACCATGCAACACGCACAGATGTGCCTATTGGTCGAAGTGGACTCCATGGAACAAATGCGATATGCCTTGCGGAGGTGGAAACAAGAAAAGGCACAGAATCTGCGAGGTGGACGAGGATAAATGTATAACATCACACGCCATTGAAAATCCAAGCTGTCACTGTGACGGGGAAGCCGACCAAGATGAGAACTGCAATGAGCATCCATGTCCTGAATGGTCAGACTGGGCACCCTGGTCAGGATGTGACGCTTCATGTGATGGAGGTACCAAGGAGCGAAGAAGAAGATGTTTGAGAGATGAGCGCTACTGTAAACTCCACGCGGACGAATCCCATCCTGAGAGCTGCGAATGTCATGGAAACGGAAGGGAAAACGCCCCTTGCAATACGCACCGATGTGCAACTTGGATGCCCTGGGAAGCCTGGTCCAGCTGCTCAGCTCCTTGTGATGGAGGAACGCAAGAACGACATCGCGACTGCGACCTGGATATCGCGCACTGTTCCAGTGTTGATTTGAGTGATCCGAGCTGCAACTGTGGTCATGGAAACTCTACTCAAATGCAGCGTTGCAATCTGCACATCTGCGCCAAGTTCCTTCCGTGGACAGAATGGACTGCTTGCTCTGCTAGTTGCGGCGGTGGAGAAAAAAGCGTACCAGAGAGTGCAAGGTGGATAAACGCATATGCAACCTTGAACGTATTCCTCAAAGAAACCAGCACTCCTGTCAGTGTGAAGGTAATTTTCGTCAGGTAGAGACATGCAACTCCTTCGATTGTCCATTCTGGACCGATTGGAGCCATTGGACTCATTGCACAGTCAGCTGCGGAATTGGACAGAGAAAGAGAAAGCGCGTCTGCGAATCCGATCCCGACCATTGCGCCATTCACATGCAAGAGAAAGCCGAATGCAAGTGCGCTGGTTCAGGCGCTGACAGCACTGACTGCGACGAAGGTCCCTGTTTTCATTGGTCTGACTGGTCAGCATGGTCCAGTTGCAGTCAGGTGTGCGGAGGAGGAAGTTCCAGCAGAACCAGAGACTGTCCTATCATTGGCCAGTGCCCAGGATTGGCCAATGAGACTCAGTTCTGTAACCAGCTGCCATGTCCAGACTGGGGAGCCTGGTCACCCTGGAGCAGTTGCTCCGTGTCCTGTGATGGAGGAAAGAGAGCCAGAACCAGATCGTGCGCTTTGAAAGGTGGGTGCAGTCCAGGCAAGCCCTATGAATCTGAATCATGCAGCGAGGACAGTTGTCCCGAATGGTCGCCATGGACGCCCTGGAGCGATTGCAGCTCATCTTGTGGCAGTGGCCATCGCGAGAGAACCAGAAGCTGTGATATTGATGAAGCATGCCTTGGACACGATCACGAAATAGAAACATGCAGCTCAAAGCCATGCGATTTGCTAACCCACTGGTCGGAATGGTCTCCATGCTCCTTGTCTTGCGGAGGTGGAGTGAAAACCAGATCCAGGGTTCCGTGTCCAACGTGTCAGCCTGAGGATGATACGGCCCCGTGTCAGGAACAGCGATGCCCAGAGTGGAGCCAGTGGAATCAATGGAGTTCCTGCTCTGTGAGCTGCGGTGGAGGTCAGAGAACCAGAGACAGGCGATGTGAACATCCACAGACGCTGGTGCCAGTACCCAGGGGTTGCGTAGGAAAGAAAGTTCATGTGGATGCTGTGCCATGTAATGCTCAGCCTTGCTTGTTCTTGGACAGTTATTTTCGATGGTGAAAGTGTACGTGTGGATTGATTTCATATAAAATTGAAATAAAGAAGTGATAGCCGACAGTAGCGCATTACAGTTTACAGCTATACATACAGTTTACAATAATGTTTGATTCGAATCTCGATATTTTCCTATGCAATGCATTTTCGTCATTCACCTTCTTTTTTCTTCGTTTGACCAGTTGGTCTGCTGGGCTTCTCTTTTTTTCAGTTTTTTCTTCCGTGGCAAATCTCGCTTCTTCGTCGGCCAAGCACAATGACAGTTCGCTCATCTTCTTGCTTTCTTTTCTTTCTCCTCTGCTGCTGCTGGAACATTTTCGACATCACGTCCTCCTTGACGATCGGGTTGAAGAGCAGCGTGACACCTCCAGCGGACACAACAACAAGGGAAGCTGATAGTCCAACAACGAAAGGGGATGGCAAGCCAAAGGATGACCAAGGCAGCGACACAACCTGGAAGATCACCGCTGTTCTGTTGGGTGTAGCAGCGCTCTTGCTGGTGGTGATCATAGTGGTTCTGCTCGTCGTCATGTGGAAGTACCGCGGCAGATTGCACGAGATTCTGCCGTGGGTCAAATCACCGGAAGAAAAGCAGAAGGCGAAGGAGGCGAAATTAACAGAAACAGAGCTCAAGACGAAGGGAGGCACCACCACCAAGAAAACGACCGGCGGACCGACTACAGAGTTCAAAACCAGCCGCGGCAGGACCATTGCCACCGACGACTTCCAAACGGCACGAGACTACCAGAGCAACATGACACAGGTAACATCATCCTTCCCCCAATGCTTCCACTCTCGTTCCACGGATACTGTAATGATTCGTGTATGACTCCATGGGGTTGTCAAAAATTAGTGGCCCATTTGGGGGGTTTATATACGAGGGGGTAATACACGAATCGTTACAGTAGTTATTCAACTTATGATCATGATAGCACAATAGCAGCTAACTAAAATCAAATGTTATCGATGATGTTGAGCAGGTGAGCAAGACCAGTATGACCAAGACGACCAAAGGAGGAGAGTTGACTTCGATCAGCAAGACGACGGCGACGGGCAGGACGGGGCTAGGCTCAGCAGAGTTCCACACAGCCGAAGACATCCAGAGTAATATGACGCAGCAGAGCAACATGACGCAGCAAAGCAAGTCGGCAAGTCCTGGAAGAGGAAAGAAAGGAGCTAAATAAGTGTAGCCTCTCCACTAACACTCACTCGGATACCAACTCTTTCCTCAATCCCTGAGCTAATAGGATGTACTGTGTGCCCAGTCCAGTAACTGACATACAATAAAGATGTTCTTTCCTACACCTCGTCACCAACCAAGTGGTGGGGGTTTTTATTGGGTGGGATTTGCACCTGGCAATCATGTTGCATCACACACCCCAAGCTGCCCTGCGCCAGACGTTTTTTTTTTTATTCCCTAAGAGTATAGAGACGTGCGAGGGAGAGTGGACAGAGCCAACTGAACAGAGAGCCGGAGAAGAGCGGCGCAGCCATAAATCTTTTATGTAACTCCGCCGCGAAAACTGACAGCTATACGGCTTGAGGTCAGAAGCCGCCAACTAACGCGGCGTTATCAGGCTACGTCAGTTGGAAGTGACGCAGAGCAACTAACGCCACGTTACTTGAATTTTGCTCACTCTCCCAATCACACCGCAATAACCAGTGTTTCCACGCTTTTATCAACGTGTGTTGCTGGCAAAACAATCGCAAGCAACTGACGTCGCATTCCTCTTATCACCACGAACAGTAGCTCAACAATTATGCAAAACATGCATATCACATATCAGTGCCTATAGTATCACTTGATGGCCACGTTTCGTAGAGAAGGAGCCGTGATGGTCGCGCCCCCTGCAACGCACAGCGGCTTGTCACGGAACGTGGCGTCGCCATTGGCGTCTACTTTGAGCTCGGGCGCCAGAGTTTCCCAGATCTTCTTCTTCGGATTCAGCAGTGGCTCTGGTTCACCTGTACACATGCATACGCCCACTCACCACAATGTATTGTACATAGTTAAACGTGCTTCCTGCATGCATAGCATACTGATCCGAATCGTCATTCGGGAAATGCTTGATGGGTTTGTAGACGTCTGTTTTGTGATGGACCTACATAGCGATCCACGCCGCTGTACAAAGTATGGCGAAAGCGTGGACACCTAAATAAGTGGACCATTTCACCGCCAAAGTACGGTCCACTTATTTAGGTACGGTCCACGCTTGCACCATACTTTGTACATGTACGTATGTAGTGTACCTGGGAAATCTGGACAAGTGATTCTATCTCCAGGCTGGGCTCCATCGGGTACAGAGAGCATTTCCACTTTCTCTGGGCTGGATGCGCACATGACCATGGCCTGACTCTCCACTCCACGCATCTTCATCGGCTTCAAGTTGCACAAACACATCACCAGCCTATTCTCCATCTGAAACAGGTAAACGTCCTTACATACCAAGGTGACTGGTATGTACGTACAGACAGACAAATGTTCGTACATACGGAATTTACCGTACAGTAAATAGCATATTCTGTGGGAGGTAGTAATGGTAAACCACCCGGCCATGGAGTAAAGCCGACCACCTATCATCGTGCACTCAAGGCCGCTCATTTCTATGTGGGTGGCCGGGCTTACCCTACCAATAAAACCGGCCGGGTTTACCCCATAACACCCTACATACTGTTCACGAGTTGCAGTAACGCGATTGGGCTGGTCGATAGCGACCCCGCGGCACTTAGTGAAAGTTTGGATCGGTGACTGCGGGGTCGTCGACGTCATTTGTTGTCGTCTTCTTTCCACTCGCTCCTTTTCCGCTCCCAGATGATTGAACGAGGTCGACCACCCCGCGGGCACCGATCCAAACTTTCACTGAATACCGCGGGGTCGCCATCGACCAACCCAATCGCATTACTGCAACTCGTCCATAAAATACGTACGAGTAGTTTCTCTGAAAGATGGCTGGCCATTGAAGATATTGTGCACAATATCTTGCACGTACAGTTTCATCAATACGCAGTAGTAGTGCGAGAGAATGCGGTGATCGAACTGACCTCTTCCTGCTGGACGAACTTGACCAGTCCACTGACGACGGTTCTCGGTGTTTCCTCCCCCACCTCCACCTGTTCCACGTAGAGCGTGTCGGCGTCGGGGTGTCGCCGCACCTCCACTATCCTGCCCACCCTCAAGTCCAGGCGACTCACATCCAGCTCCTGAACCGGCGCTGCCTCTTTCTTCTTCACCGTCTTTGCCTCCGTTTTCTTCTTAGATGATGCTGCGGGAGGTTTGGGTTCTGCAGGTGGAGGTTGGTCAACTGGGGTCGCTCGCTTCACCTCTGGCACCGGGATTTGCTTCACTGAAATGAACATCCCTGCCTATGTATGCACTGCACTCATACATAGATCCCACATCGGTGTATGCAAGAATTGTACGTTGTACCCTACGTATGGTATTTGTTGTACAGGGTGTATAACCCCCGGGAGCTATACTTTGGGACATACTCCCAAGAATACGGTACCTGCCTATGCTTTGCGCAAGTGTAATAATGAACATACTAGTATACGATGCGTCGGCTACGTAACGTACGTACCTCCATGACTGATCTCCAATGCGATGAGTTCCTGTTTGAGAGTCTCCACTTCCCCTCTCAACTGCTGATTCTCCGCTAGCAACTTCTTCTCTTCCTCCGCCACAAACGCACACTCTACACATATACAGTACTGCACGTACATACATCGCTGCTCTACACGTACAGTACTACACCGTGCTTCTACCGATCTATTTTAGATCACACATCCAGTGGCTACGTATGAAGTCGGCAAATAATGCACCAGCTTGCAACATGTTCGAAACGTGTCCACTGTGTACGTACGTAAAGAATGAACGTAAAATACACTACGTAGGTACTGTACATCAGAAGCCAGTGCTTTACTTGCAACATGTTGGAAACGCATCTACTGTGTACGTACGTACAGAATGAACGTACAGAGTGTCTCATAAAACCGAACACATTTCCGTGCATGTAACTCTGGAACCACACGTTAAATTTTTATGCGGTATTTTGTATTTAGTAGACAAGGCTTCAACTTAGATGTGCACAAAATTTCAGCTATTTGGTCCGCATTCTTCGGAAATTGCGACGGTTTGAATCTCGAAACTCAAAATCGACGTTTTTCTTTAGTATGGAGAAAAGTTCGGTCTTAATTTTTCAAGATACCCTGTTTCATGCGTTTGCTATGCTGGCACTGGGGGTAATGCATGAGATACACATTTCTTAGCATTTTGGGACATCTTTTTTTCATTATGAGACTAATTTTATTTTGGACCATGCACAGAAGACCCGTAAATCAGCACTACCAGTGCGAAAAACCCTCGTTTTTGACCGCCAGAGAAATAAGGTGTTTGAGTAGCTTCCACTGGTCCTATGAAGCTAAAATTTTGTACACATCTAAGTTGAAGCCTTGGCTACTAAATACAAAAGACCGCATGAAAATCTAAAGTGTGGTTCCAGAGTTACATGCACGGAAAGGTGTTCGGTTTATTATGAGACACCCTGTACAAAACACTACGTAGGTACTGTACATCAGCAGCCAGTGCTTAGCTTGCAACATGTTGGAAACACATCCACTGTGTACACGTACAGTACGTACAGAACGTACAATACAGTACGTAGGTTAGGTACTATTAGGCACTGTACATCAGCAGGCAGTGCTTACTCATTTCCTCCAGTTTGGCCTCCACATCTTTCAGAAGGCCGTTGATGGTTCGCTGATTTCGCGCCAGCTCCTTCAGCCAATCAGGCGCCTCCGGTCCAATTTCAATTTCTGCTTCTTCCTTCTTCATAGGCACGCCTAAGACAGCATTATCTCATCTCGTGTTACACCTGGGCCCAAAAGCGCACGTGACGTGACCAAGGACCGTGCCCTTGCACGTGACCAAGGAGAAGGAGAAGGCTCTTGCACGTGTCCAAGGAGAAGTACGTTGTCCGTCAGGGGAGATTCATAAAGTACGTCACGCAAAAATGCATCCGTCGCCTTCCCCCCCCCGTCACGCTTTTTTGGCCATTACCCCCTTGTATGCTTATGTACATAGTGACACATCATCACGCAAACGTCACATTCGCCCCTATTTTTGCGTGACGTACTTTATGAAGCTCCCCTCACCTGGGTTGTTCTGTTGCTGCTTTTTCTTTTTCTCCGGCGACGCGCCCTTTTTCTTTTTCGATTGTTCCTTGACTGTTACCTCCGTGTCTGTTCGCTGATCCTGCTTTCCAGCAAACTTCTTCTTGAATTCTTCCGCCACCGCAGGCTCCAGCTTCTTGAACAACGGAGCTGGCTAAAGAAATAATAGGGTATTATGAGGTAAACCCTGCCACCTACGCTCCCTTGAACTTGCTGTTGCAGCAAACGATGAACCAAATAGCTCATTTAGAAAGTGGAGAGTTCAAGGAATCGATTGATTGATATCATACTTGTCTCAATCAGTCCATTGCTTGCTGAGATATGCTGCCCTGAAACTTAGGTGGCCGGTTTTTCCCATGGCCGGGTTTACTCCACAGTACCCTACAGCTCACACGGTCTCCAATACTCATCCATATCTGATGCACATCAGTTTACTATACTACCTCAAGAGGTGTGTGTTCGTATAGTAGCCTCAAGTTTTTGGAAGACGGAGGAGAGGCTTTTGACGGAGGAGAGGCGTTTGTTTTCTCGGGTCACTCCTTGGGTTGGGCTTTCCACTTATCTTGTCATCGCCGCTCGTCGCGCCATGATTTTTCTTCCTCCCTCCCTCCCTGTCCACTACTGACGTAATTTCCAACAGGTGCTCAAACACAGCATCACCCGACGCAATATCGATCGGCTTTCCGTCTTCCAAAAAGTTTCAGCTACCCTACGTAAGTATGTTAAACGTACAGATGGCAGTCTACCAGTCCACATGCCTTACCGTTCCTATTTTGTGTCCAGAGGGTAGGAGACAGAGGAATTCTTGCGAGAGTACGTACAGGCTGTCGGGTGCGCATAGCTGCGCCTGCATCTGCCTACTGGTCTCCGGCATGTAGGGGCGCAGCAGAACGGAGAGCAAGCACGCCACGTTGCCCGCTAAGCCCACAACGCTCCCAGCACGCTTCCTGCAAAGAATGAGTAATGCTGTACGCACAGAAAAAACATCACGTCTTACACTTGGTTCACACTAATAATCGTCCAATCGCCATGGCGACGAACAGATGTGATATACCTTGCTCAAGTTTATGTATGTACATGTACATACGAACGCACAGTGTGGTAGTCAAGCTGGTTCTGGTTCTCTGGACTTATAAGATCGCGCCTAGCAAGCCTGACAGTGAATACTGCATAACACGCAACATTGACTGTGCGTACACTAACCTAACAAATATTTATGTACCATACCAAGACTATATAAGGGAAGAGAGACTATTCCAGCTAGTATTGGCATCGTGTTCCATGCTACGGCCATTTTGGTCCCAATCGGGTGCCCCCGTAGATCGATGTAAAATAGAGAAAGGGGCCCCCAAAGAAAAGAAAACGAAAAGAAAGAAATCGCTACAGGGGCCCCCGATCGGGACCAAAACGGCCGTAGCATGGAACACGAAGTCAACACTAGCTGGCATAGTCTCTCTCCCCTGATGTTGTCTTGACCATACATAAATACATACATACATAATCAAAAGACAGAAACTTTCGCACTTCCCTTTTCCTTACTTCTCTTGCTGGCTGCCTTTGAGCCCGAGCCATGGCTTGTTGCTCTGCATGTACTGGTTGCCCAGTCGACTGATGTTGAGGATGAAGCGTAGCCCATCGCGCAGCTTAACCGCTTCCAAACTGGCGAGGTACTCGGCGAGTTCCTGGTTGATCTCCCGCACCAGTTGCTCGTCCTCCGCATTCAGCTCCATCTCGGGGATGACAGAGGAGAATTGGTCCGCCAGAAACTTGAGCGCTCGATTCACGAAATTGCCCAGGTTATTCAGCAGCTCCGAGTTGATTTTCAGTGCGAAATCATCCCAGCAGAAAGACGTATCCTACAGCACAGACACACATACAGACGTCGGCACGGTATTTGGGGTGGGGTTAGCAGAACGACGTATCCTACAGCACAGTAGCACACATGTGGTAGTCGGACGGACGGACGAGTTGCGTTGTCGCGATTGGGTTGGTCGATAGCGACCCCGCGGTATTTAGTGAAAGTAGTTTAGATCGGTGCCCGTGGGGTCGTCGACGGTATTTGTTGTCAATTCTTCTTTTCACTCGCTCCTTTTCCGCTTCCAGATGACTGAACAAGGTCGACGACCCCACAGACACCGATCCAAACTTTCACTAGATAAATACCGCGGGGCCGCTATTGATCAACCCAATTTCGACAACGCAACTAGTCCATACGCATATACCAAGAGTTAACCGATACTGAATATGACTGCCACATCCACTACTTTATGAGAACTTATGAGAACGGGGCCCGTTTGCACAAAACTCGCAAGTTTAGCTGGCCAGTTATGGCATAACCGGCCGGTCAGCTAACCGGCCAGTTATTTAGACTTGTTCAAAAAATTTAACCGCCCAGTTACGTAACCGGCCAGTTAACCGGGCAGTTGCGTGTTGTATGTATAGGGATAGAATTTGTCGAAGCATTACGCAAAAGAGAAGCACAAATACAAGCTATTTTAGCCAGTTATCACCACAAACAATTATTATCGTGATGCAAGGTAATTTGGAACAGATTTCCGCAACTTTTGTTTTTTGCCTTGTAATGCCATTATCTAGCCTCTCCTGTGAGAAAATAAGCTGAGGTTGCTCAGAAAAGTCATAATTTCTCCTATAACGTTATACTTTATACCACCCCGACATACTGCATTGAATGCGTATTTGTTGGTAACCCACTGCCTAATGCACCTTCCGAGGTAGGTTAGAGTCGGCCGGCTAAACGGCTGGTTATTTTCTTCGTGCAAACCAATTTTGACCGGTCTGCTAACCAGGCGGTTAACTGGGCGGTTGAAATAACCGGCCGGCTAGGATTTGACCGGCTTTCTCTGAGCAAATGAAAATTTCCATTTTCGCGCGAACCGGCCAGCTAAAGTTTTGTGCAAACGGGCCCTGAAAATCGGAGCGCCAGTACATAAGGTTCTCATTTATGAGAACTTGTGCGATTCTGTTCTGCACAAAACATGTACTCATAGAAGGGGGAGGTGGGGCGTTCGTCAGAAGGCCTCTCTAGGAGTAACATGTTTTGTGCAGAACAGAATCGCACAAGTTCTCATAAATGAGAACCTTATGTACTGGCGCTCCGTTTTTCAGTTCTCATAAAGTAGTGGATGTAGCAGTCATATTCAGTATCGGTTAACGTCAATGCTAGAAATTGATACATGCTGTCAATGAAATACCTCCAAATACTATAATGTAGTCTACTCCTTCACACTCGTACGTATATTTGCAGGTACATAACCAAATATCCAACAAGCACCACCATACTGTAGACAAGACCGTACTGAGTGGGAGTAGACAAAGACAAAAGGAAAGTTCGCCTGTTAGTCACCATCAATTCGGCTCCATACACAACTAGCCGTGTACATCACACGACCAAGGCAATGAGAGGATGGCTGTAGCTACGTACCTGTGTTTCGGGTCGAACGAAGAGCAGATAGAATCTCCAGTAGTCGGAGGGAATCTGGGTTTGCTGGGCGTCGCTGCCGAAAACGCCCACGCCTCTGCTCTTGCTGAACTTGGTGTCTTCGTAGTTGAGATACTCGGTGGCGCACAGATGATTCACCACCGTCCACGCGTCTCCAGTGCCCAACTGAGACGCCGGAAAGACCACGCCGTGAAACGGCACGTTGTCCTTCCCCACAAAGTTGTATAGCTCCACCTATACACAATCCTCCTTATTGCCTTTCGCTGGTACGAAGCAAGGCATAGTATGCATACATCTAGTGCACATGACAGCCGTCTATAGCATAGTGTCTATAGCCGTCTATAGTCTGACCAGAGAGAGTGCTGTGGGACTCAAGTCCTCCTGTGTAGTTTGCATGTACTTCTAAATATAGGAGTACACGAAGCACGGACAGAAGTCCGCATTTGTAAATCTGTTTTACGCAACGCGCCTTGAATTCCATGGCGAACTATTACCGTATTTACCTGTGCATAGCCCCATGGGGCTATGCAAAAATTGAGAGGTCCTATATGGGGCTATGCATAGGGGGGGGGGGGGGGGGGGGCTATGCATAGGGGGGGGGGGGGATATGCATATGAAATTTTTTATGTTTTCGAGAGGTGCGCAGAGGCATATTTTTTAGGCCAAAAGCACGTGATTTAGGGCATAATTGAGGTCAAACCAGGGTTGTTCTAGTACAATACACGCCCAAGCAGGCTTATAGGCATCTTAGCTTGGTGTGGGAAGTGCCTATGTGTAGGTTATGACCAGCTTATGTAGGTAGGTTCAGGTACCCTACAGTACATATGGGGCTATGCATAAGGGGGGGGCTATGCATAGGGCATTTTTTATGTTTTGCCAATATGGGGCTATGCATCAGGGGGGGGGGGGGGGGGGGCTATGCATAGGGGGGGGGGGCTATGCCAGGTAAATACGGTAATGGCCAGACTATTAGTAAAATAGGCGCTTGCTTTACCAATTCGGGATTCTTCCACCATTGCTCCCACTCCTTGGTGTACGTGGCAGTGATGGACACGTAGCCAATCGGAGCGTCGAACCAAACATAAAATGCCTACGCAAGCAACCCAACTCAAGTATCCCTACATCTTGACATTAAATTCATTCTCCCAACTTGCCGCGTTCCGTAGCAGAGTTTTCTTTTCTGTACAGCATACACGAGTTCGACAGTTATGTGGGATGCTAGCATTGCATGGAGAGAGACTGCGCATGCGTACCTTATCTCTGAATCCGTCCACGGGCACTGGTGTGCCCCGGGAGAGGTTTCTGGTGATGCAGCGCTCCCTCAGTCCCTCCTCAGCCAGCTGCGTGTGATAGCAACTACGTTGGCACTCCACTTCCCTGCCTCCCTCCCCCACTCCTTCTCCAGGTGGCGTCTCAGGGCGGGTTCCAGCTGGGGCAGATCCAGGAACAGGTGCTCTGAGGTGCGGAGGGTGGGGGTCTGGGCGCACAAATGAGCAGCGCGCCTTCCGCAGCTCCGTGGCGTTCGGCGGGCGGCCGCACTTGTCGCACTGCATCCCGCGCGCGTCCGCAAAGCCGCACAAGTAGCACTCCCCGCACACGAAACGATCCGCAGAGAATCTGTACGCGCACGAATGTGTAACATTCTGCGTACGTATGGCAATAGCGTCCGAGGCCGGTAGTGTACGTAAACA
>JASAMW010005618.1:0-14996 GCA_030247985.1 Epsilonema sp. ZAB3_2 | reverse complement strand
GAAGAACTGTACTCTCTGTGCAGCACTGTTAGTTTGTTCATCAACAATTGAAAAAGAGTTATTGTTGGTTTGCAAACGTGGGATCCTTGTTAATGTCGGCTCTCTTCTCCAGACTCGGTGAGCCGATGCCTGCTCTACTCGACTATGTACGCTTACAACCGCTGTTGATCCCATTTCATCCACAATAAAATGCACATTGGACCCATCCCTGATCTTCACGCGCAAATTGTGTTCCATTAAACTGGTACCGCGGACAAATGCGTTCAAACTTCGCAGACAACAACGACACATTGCCTGCCCTCGATTTCGTTCCTTTCTACGAGTTTCCAGAAATCGAGGGCATGCAGTGTATCGTCGTCTGCGCAGTTTACACGCATTCGTTGCGGGACCAATTAAAGGCAAGGGGTCCCCTACACCGACTTTCGAATTTAAAGTTCAAACCAATTTTATCATAAACTACATTTTTAACCGAGTCTTTTGCAAAAAACCGCTTTTCAAAATTCCTATCCGTTCATGAGTTATTCGAAGATAAAAATCGATAAATTTCAGTATTGAAGCGGTCCTCGGGAACCACTACGGTAGTTAACTACGTAGTTAACTACCGTAGTGGTTCCCAAATCCGTCTTCAGTACTGAACTTGACTGAACTTTGCACACCGACAACTCGTGAACGGATAGGAATTTTGAAAAGCGGTTTTTTGCAAAAGACTCGGTTAAAAATGTAGTTTATGATAAAATTGGTTTTGAACTTTAAATTCGAAAGTCGGTGTAGGGGACCCCTTGCCTTTAATGGAACACAATTTGTGTCTGAACGTCAAAGATGGGGTCCAAGGTGGATGAAGGGAAATGCATTGGGCGCACGTCGAGCGTACGCCCAGCTGCTGACTGCATGCCTCTGCGCATGTCTAGCAACACACATGCTTGCTGAACGTACGTCCGGCATACGACCAGCTTGTGTCTCCTTTTTTGTGGGCCTGTGAAATAATGTATAAAAAATTGTTTGCAGGTACCTACTACGTACATACACAGTATACGTTTTGTGGCATGAAGATGAATGTCTCTTGCTGCTATTGCGTTGAAGAGAAATCTCCAACTCCCATTCACGTGATGTCAGAGCATCTGGAGGTAGCTCCATATGACTGCTGCTTCTGCTCGCAAATCTTTCAGTTGGAATCGGAGCTACGCGACCATATGACCTGTGTACACCAGCTGGAAGACGACAACGCCTCAATACTATTGGACCAGTGCCTTCTGAATTTGAAAAAGGGAGCTGTTGGGAAGATGGTGACCGTATTGGTGAGTGTGGCAGAGTTGATGGAGATAGAGAAGAAAGGAGGATTGACGCAGGAAGAACGAGATACGCTGGAGAAGATGTGGCAGCTGCTCATCCAGTGCTCGGATGGGAGAAAGGCGGACAAAATGTCACGGATCGAAGGCGACGTGGACATGAAGCCATCTACATTGGCGATGGTGTCCAGTGATCATGCAACGTCAACCACGCCAAGTCGTTGCGATAGAACGGCGCGAGGTGTCAACAGGTTTTCAGCTGGAGCAGATGTTTCACACTCCAGCGATGGCGAAGATAGCTTGCCTCTTCTGGCGGCGCGACAACGAAGGCAGACGTGCAACGAAGACGGTAACAAGGCTGAAAACCCGGCCGTTCTGGCTGTGACTGTCGTCAAATCCGAACCGGCCACTGTGGATTCATATGTGGATGATGGTCTGTTCTTATGTCAACAATGCGGTGCCCAGGTGGCAGACATGGAGGAGCATGAGATGGCGGAACACGGGAAGAGAGACCCGGTGGTGGAGAACAATTTTCGAAGGGTGCAAGTCGTGATTGCTACGGGCGAGTCGAAGTGGCGACAGCAGTGCAAATTGTGCGGCGCCGTCATTAGTGGGCTACACACGTGGTGAGTAAACTCACGGGGAATTCCCCATAAGTATGCGATGAAGCATAGGTAGGCCGGTGAATTCCCCGTGAGTTTGAAACTCACCGTCGTGTGAACACGTGAGCAAAATTTGGGAGCAAGTGAGAATGCTCTACACGAAAAATGAAGCTCGAAGTTCAAACTCACCGGTGAATTCACCGTGAGTTTACTCACCGCGTGTGTAGCCCACTGTTAGCACCAGCAGACGGTATCATTTGAAGCGTCACCTGGAGAGACAGCCTTGTTCGCTGTGCGGCGCCATGGTAAAGGATCTGGAAGCGCACCTGGAGTCGGTCCACGGGGAACGGAAGCACGCGTGCGACGTGTGCGGCAAGACCTTTCGTCACAAGCGTCACGTGAGCGGCCATCGCAAGATTCATGCGCCGGAGAAGGCGCACAAGTGTCCCCAGTGCAACTTCGCCACCTCCCACGCCTTCAAGTTTCGAGAGCACCTGCGCATTCACACTGGCGAGAAGCCGTACGCGTGCGCTTTGTGCGGCGTGCACTTCCGCAGTAGCGGACTCCTGAGCCGGCATCAGACGAGCCACCGGAACGAGAAATGGTACAGGGTGTTTAGTAGAATATGTCACTCACCTCAAAAGTGCTCGTAACTTCTGTATTAAGGGGTGGCGGCAATTTCTCATTTTGTTTTGGCATTGTATGCTGCAGAAGTCCGAATGGATACTTGGAATAGAGCGGAACAGCACACCTCCTTCCATGTGAACTTCAAAAATCGAGCGCTTTTCACCCCGCCACTGCCGATTTTGACCCCCAATGTTTGAGGCTTCATAATTTCCTTCGATGAGCACTATTGAGGTGAACACATTGTCGACTAAACACCCGGTACGAGTGCGAGCAGTGCGGCAGTAAGTTCAAGACGAACGCCAACCTGCAGTTCCACCTGCGCACTGTGCACGTGACGGAGCGCAAGTTCGCCTGCGACCAGTGCCAGTACAGCGCGAAGCACGTGAAGGCGCTCAAAGAGCACATGTGCCTGCACGCCTTGCGGATGAACACTGACCAGCAGCAGCAGCAACACGAGTGCAGAGTATGCGGCCGCAGCTTCCTGACGAAACAGCGGCTGGCCAAGCACGCTCGTCGTGTGCATACTACTGGAGAGCAGCCGTATGTGCCAGTGTAGCTGTTCCTAGCAGCTGTTTGTGTACGTAAGGTAGGGTACTATGGGGTAAACCCGGCCATGGAAAAATATGGCCACCTAGCTTCAAGGCTGCATATCTAAGCAACCAATGAATCGACGCGTATTGATACGTACGTACCTATATCGGTGCGAAACCGTCGTATAGTCATGCCATGTAATTCAGCTGGAAAATTCAGAATGCAATGCTTGCAGAGATGATGGATGATTTAGTGTTCCTAGAAATTGTCGCACATTTGTTAGGTTGGATTGGTGGAGCACAGTCGTGTTTGCATTTTGCATTTTATTCAGTAAAATTGTTTTGTCATTGCGGTCATACAGAGGAATGGATGTTGCATTTCCGTTGAATTCGGACACATGTGCTTTTTATCTGAATGAAGTATTATGTGTGATAGTGGGGGTAATTCGGGTCACCCTTGCCTTTTTCCAGTTGGGATGGGTGATTGTGATACCGTATTTTTGGGTGTATATCCCCCCTGAGTATATCCCCCCAGTGTATAACCCCCCATTGGCAAAACATAAATTTTGTCCTATGTATATCCCCCCTGGTGTATAACCCCCCATGTACTGGAAGGTACCCAACCTACCTATGTAAGCTGGTCATAAGCTAACTATAGCTACTCCTACACCAAGCTACTATGCCTATAAGCTTAGCTGAGCATATCTTGTACTAGAACAACCCTGTTTTGACCGCGATTATGCCCTAAAACACGTACTTTTGACCTAAAAAACATGCCTCTACCACCTCTCACAAACAAAAATATTGTCCCATGTATATCCCCCCAGTGTATATCCCCCCAGTGTATAACCCCCATCAGACCTCTCGATTTTTGTATAGCCCCATGGGGCTATACACCCAAAAATACGTATGTCGAACTCGTCTGATGTCCCATGATCTGCAATCTGGTACTTGCTTCCATTCCCTCTCTATGCTAAACAAAGGTAGAGGTGGCCTGAATTACCCCAAACCGACCCGAATTACCCAGCACCATCCCATCATTGGCTAAAGTAATGCACCGAATATGCTGTATGTGTGAAGTAGATGCATTTCAGGCACTTTCAAATTTGTATTTCAAGCCAGATGAGGATGAGGTGCTGTTTTTGTGAAGAGGAAGCGGAATATGCGCGGGAGGACGGTTGGCAGCTAATACTGCACATCCTATTTGCCCATCTCGCCTCTTCCAAGTCCACATTCACGTGCAGTCTCTGTCCTGAGCAATTGGAATCTCAGTCAGAGCTGTATGGCCACTTCAAAACTGCACACGAAGCCAACAACGATGGCAACCAGGCCAGTCTGGACCAGTATTTTCTCCATACGAAAAGGGAAGCTGTGAGGAAGATGGTTGGAGTGTTGGTAAGTGTGGCGGAGTTGATGGAGATGGAGAAGAAGGCTGGCGGATTGACAGAAGAAGAACGAGAAACACTGGAGAAGATGTGGCAGCTGCTCATCCAGTGCTGGGATGGCCGAAGAAAAGTGAAGCCAGTGGAAGGAGAAATGGAAATTGCGGCAGCGCCTCCTGTGAATGATCGAGCTGTGGAGAAGAAGGTGAATGGCAGTGAAGCGCAGCCGGCCATAGAAACTGTACATACTACGCCAGCAGACGATATGAAGCCAACAGTGGCGGAGATGCTGTCTAGCGCAAATCTGAGGAGACTTCGCCAGCAGCCGACGACAGCTGAAACTAGGAGGAAATTCAGGGTGAAGCGGGAATTGGCGGATGATGGCGCGTTCACCAGACGTCCGTACGGACGTACGTCCGACGTATCTATATACATGAATCGTGTACTCCTAAATACGTCGGACGATCTAGGAGTACATGCTTCATGTATGTAGATACGTCAGACGTACGTCCGTACGGACGTCTGGTGAACGCGCCATGACGCGGATGGTTCGTCGAATCGACGAGTGATGTTCGCGTGTAAGAAGTGCGGCGCGCGCGTGGCAGATATGGAGAAGCATCAGATGACGGAGCACGGGAAGCGACATCCGGAAACGCGGAAGAACTTCGAGCGCGTCACGCTGCGTACGCCGGAGGGCCGGCGAAGGACGCTGTATGAGTGCCGACTGTGTGGCGCCCGAGTGCACAAGCTGGCGCGTCACTTGGCCGTCGTGCACGTGGAGAAGAGCGCCTGCCCGCTCTGCGGCATGAAGGTACTGAAGAAAAAGGCTTGATTCACATGGGAAGGAAATGCGTTCAGCATACGCCTGTCCATACTTTAGCGTGTGCGTAGTGTGTGTGTGTCCATACCACCAGCGCATGCCTCCGATCCGATGTGAATGGGCCATCAGAGTTCGCAAGTGGTACTCAAGTCGTTTTATGTAACATACTTGAAAAGAGAAAGTGCGGATTGCGGTCCCTGCTTCAGATTGTACCTACTCCTATCCTGCTGGGTAAACTACGCAAAACGACTTGAGTTCCATTATGAACTCTTAGTGCAACCTGAATAGTGCAGCTGCTCACTGAGGCATATGGCAGGTATAATCATAAGAGAGTTTATTTTTGGGTTGGTTACTGTTCTTTGCAGGTCCCGTGCGACGAGTAAAAACCTTGTTGTTGTTGTTTTTGTTAACCCCCTCCATAATCTCAGATGGCCGCGTGGCCGCAATATCCGCTTGCGGCCACCCTGTGGACTTGGCCGCCCATAGTCATGGAGTGGCCGTGGCCACCCCACGACTATGTGCGGCCAAGGCCGAAGGGTGGCCGCAAGGGGTGTATGCGGCCATCTCTGAGCTTATGGAGGGGGTTGATGTTGTTTCAGGTGAAAGGCTTGCCGGCTCACATGCGGACGGCGCACGGGGAGAAGAAGCACGTGTGCGACGTATGCGAAAAGGCCTTCACCACCACCGCCATGCTCACCGTCCACAAACGCTGGCACTCCGACGTGAAAGCTTTCCGGTGCACTCTGTGCAGTTTCGCCAGCAAACAGCCGTACAGTCTGCAGAAGCACATGCGCCTACACACCGGGCAAAAGGCGCACAGGTGCGAGCAGTGCGACGCCCGCTTTCAAACGCGGGGATACCTGAAACAGCACATGGTGACGCACAGCGGCGAAAAGTGGCACAAGTGTGACGTTTGCGGCAAGAGCTTTAAAGGGGGCCTTTCGTATAGTTTTCAGCGGGTATCAACACTACATTTTATGCATCCTAAAGCGGAAAATGTAGGCTATGTTTTGAAGCCTAAAAAAGCGAAACCTCCAGCCTCAAATTCAATTCTTGTTTTCAGGCATATGTTTTCCGATTTTTATGGACAGACTTTGGTATATGAAATGTTCTGCGGATGACTTCTGGATCTGATGATGGGCCCCCTTTTAAGACGCCGGCCAACCTGAAAAATCACCAGCTGGATGTGCACGGGGAGAAGAATTTCTGGTGCGAGCAATGTGCCTTTCGGTGCACGACGAAATGGCGCTTAAAGGCGCACATGCTGAAGCATACGGGCGGCCCGGAGAGAAAGTACCAGTGTCGCATATGCGGCAAAGCGTTCACGCAGAAAGGCGGCCTGGACTACCACATGAAGCTGCATACTGGCGAAAAGCCGTTCAAGGGCAGTCCAAACATAAACACTTTTTTGCCTGTGCGTATATTTCTTGCTGCATGTTGGAATTTTTATCTGGCTGCATTCATAAATTTCTCTACAAACGAAGCGCCGCAGGGTATTCACCTTGCTCCATAAAAGAGCAGTGTTGTCGTTTCGACCTCTCCGCCGAATTTGAGCTGTAGTTATTTTGCGTGTGTGTGCGATAACTACAGCTCAAAAACATCGGCGAGGAGGTCGAAACGACAACTGCTCTAATGGAGCAAGGCGAATATAATATTGCAAAAATATGCAGAAAATGCAGCAAGAAACATACGCACAGACAAATTAGGTGTTTTTGTTTGGACTGGCCTTGATGTGTCGCTACTGCGAGCATCGCTCCAGGTGCAAGTCCTCGTACGAGAAGCATCTGCGCTCGCACACCGGAGAGAAACCCTTCCAGTGCTCCGTCTGCGACTACCGCTGCGGTCAAGGAGGCCAGCTCACCGTGCATATGCGCATTCACACGGGGGAGAAGCCGCACTTCTGTTCCGTTTGCGGACCGGAGAAGCGATTCCGGCTGAAGCAGGGCCTCAAAGCCCATATGCGCGGCATGCACACTGGAGAGAAGCCGTACAAGTGCAACCAGTGCGATGCCGCCTTCCCATACTTCACTAGCTGGCAGCTCCACATGAAGAAGCACAGAAACACATGAAGCCTGCTTCGTTGTTTGTAGGCCAGAAAGGAAAATTAATTTCACACTCAGTTGGACTTCCACGCTTGTGACAGCGATGTGTACTCTGTATCTGTAAGTGTATGTGGTATGTACGTACGTACAGTACACCTTCGTTTGTCGTACTATACGTATGTGTATGTACTGTACGGTACGTCAGGTGCTGATTATTGTAGGTGACACGTGTAAACTGCTATCGGCTCCATTGGTTGTCTGATTGCCTGAATTACTCGTTTGATCGAGGTTGTCTACTCTCGGCTTTTTGACTACGTAGCTTATTCATGTTTTGTCATGTTTTGTTTTAGTGTTACAGGCCGACAATTTGCACCGTTCTCAATATGAAATGCTGCTTTTGTGTGGACGGCAGTCCTGTTTTCGATGATGCTGCCCTCCTGACTCACATCGAATCTGCTCATCTTCAGTTTCTTCCATTTCGCTGTGCTTTTTGCCACTATGGATGTGAGTCATTGGAAGATGTTGGCAATCATATGAGAAGCACTCACAGTCATTTGGAGCATTTGAACAGGACGGGCGGGTCACTCCTGGATCGGTATGTACTCCACGTGAAAAAAGAAGCTGTGAGAAAGATGGTGACCGTATTGGTGAGTGTGGTAGAGTTGATGGAGATGGAGAAGAAGGCTCGAGGATTGACACAGGAAGAACGAGAGACACTGGAGAAGATGTGGCAGCTGCTCATCGAGTGCTCAGATAGGAGAGAAGTGAAGAATAATGGGCAGCCTGATGGCGAGAATAGCAACGCTATCCAGGTCCCTGTAATGGCAGATGTAGTAAGCTTGTCACTGGAGAGCAAGAAAGAGGCTGAGGTAGATGTGAAGCCATCCAAGGATGAACAGATTTCCATTGCAGAGTCATCTAGCCAACTGAGGCGCAGTTCCAGGAAGAAAAGACTGAAGAAAGGTTCCGCCTCTCCTCCAGTGCTTGGCACTACTGATGAAGGTGACGCAGTTGTGCGGAAGAAGCGGAACGCAAAAGGAAAGAAGAGCGCGATGCGGAAACCGGAATCGTTTGGGGAGACGGCGAGTCGCCAAGTAAAATTCTCGTGCAAGAAATGCGGTGCGCATGTGGTCGATATGGAGAAGCATCAGATGGCTGAGCATGGACAACTACACCCGGAGGGACGAAAGAATTTCGATAGGCCAAGAGTCAGGATGACTGGTGGGAAGAAGAAACGCTACTTCAAGTGTAAGCTGTGCGGAGCAGAAGTGCTCAACTGGCTGGGCCATTTGAATGCGGTGCATGGGGAGCCACAGTCGTGCCCATTGTGCGGAGTGACCGTTAAAGGCCTGCAACAGCATATGCAAGGGGTGCATGGAGAGAAGACGAAGGAATGCGACTTGTGCCCCAAGAAATTTACCACCAATACTCTACTCTTTGTTTTATTGGCTAGTGTAATATGTGCCGTACAGTCAAGAAACGCACGTACAGAAACGCCAAAAATTGCCAGCTTACCCAGACATCGGCACGGTTTTCAGGGTGGGGGTCTGTCGGTGGGGTTATGCCGGAGCAGAAAAGTGGGGGCTGCCGCATACCCCAGGAAAAATTTTTTTCGTGACATTCCCCCAGAATTTCCAGCATACCCCCAAAAAGAAATAGTCTGTAACATACCCCCAAAAACACCAACATACCCCCAAATTTTATTGAAATTGGGGGTATGTTGACACTAATATTGGGGTATGTTTGGGGTTATGTGAGCAGAAAATCATAGACTGGGGGTACGCGTGGGGGTATGTTGATTTTATTTTTTGGGGGTGTGTTTGGGGTATTGTTCAAATTTTCAAAATCTGGGGGACTGCGTGGGGTTATGTGAGGGGGTGGGTGGGGGTGTGCTACCCCCAGCTGACCCCAGGCCGACGTCTGCATCAATCTCATTCTCTTTCATCTACGGTTGAATGGATGCGGTTGCGGTAGCTTGTAGCCAAGGACCGCTCAATTCTTTTTTCGGGCATAGCAGTGTAACGTGCAAAAATCTCGTATTTATCGCGACCCCATCTATTCATTTGTTCAACATACCCCTTCCATTGATTTCACGACATATGAATACAGAAATGATGATGGTACAGCACTGAGAATAAACCTGGTTCTAATTGTGGACTTCTGCCTCTTCAGTACGAGGGCATGGTCCGGCGTAAAAAATTCTTTTGTGCAAACTCACAATTCTGTTTTACGCCGAACCAGACCTTCGTACTGAGGGCGCAAAAGTGCACAATGTGCACCAGGTCTATTTAAAAGTCAAAAAGCTACTGGCAAATCTGAGCCTTTAAAAATGTGAGATGGGCTGTTGGTGTGAGTCTCTTGGCTGTTGTGCGCAGCACCGAAGAGCCAGTAGAACAATGAGTACTGAATGAGCACAAACGCTGGCGACACTCGGATGTGAGACCGTTCCAGTGTTCCCAATGCTCTGCCGCTTATAAGGATCGTCGCCTGTTGAAGCAACATGTGCTGGTTAGGCATACGGATGGCAAATTGGAGCCGATGCCGAAGCGATACAAGTGCGAGCAGTGCAACTTTGGAGCGTTTTGGCGCTTTAAAGTGGCTGCGCACGTTGCTACCGTACATACCAAGGAGCGGTGGTTCAAGTGCACGGAATGCGGTGCCAGTTTCAAGAGCAAGGACATCCTGAAGACTCATCATCGCAACATGCACGTGTTTACGGAGAAGAAGTTTCAGTGCGCGCAATGCGACTATCGTACCAAGGCGAGCGGTCAGCTGCGCCAGCACGTACTGCGCGTACATGTGAATGCGATCACGAAACCGTTCAAGTGTCGAATTTGCGACAAGGCGTACAAAACCAAAAATGGTCTGGCATATCACATGCGCTGTCACACTGGCGAAAAGCCCTTCAAGTGCACCTATTGTGAGCACAGATCGTCCGCTAAAGCATCAATGGAAAAGCACATACGGACGCACACTGGAGAGAAGAGGCACGAGTGCACAGTTTGCGGCTTCAGAACCAAAGACAAGCCGTTTCTGCTTCTGCACATGCGCATTCATACTGGAGAAAAGCCGTTCGTCTGTCCAGTCTGTGTACCGGAAAGGCGATTTAGGCTGAAAGCACAGCTGAAAATTCATGTACGAGGCATGCACACTGGAGAGAAGCCGTACAAGTGCAAGCAGTGCGACGCCGCGTTTCCATACAATACCAGCTTGAAAGTGCACATGAAAAAGCATGAACGCTGATGATATGTGTAGTGTTTCGTGCTAATAGTATTTGCGTATGTATGTATATACAGGGTGTCTCACGTAGATCTCCCTAATGATCCAGCCTTATAACTTCCGTATTAAAGTAGATATCAAGCTGAAATTTTGTCACCAGAAACCCGAGAATGTGCCAACTTTTGTGGCAAAATTTGAGCCAGGTAGGTCAAGTAGAGAAAAAATTACGAGCTTGCAAATTTGCGACCACGTTTTTCAACATTTTGAAAGCAGTACTGCCTCTATTGGCCTTGACAGCCCCTTGAAGGCTGTTATGGGCAGTAAATCGCCTGTATTTTTGAATCATTTGTGTTCTGGACTGTGATGACGTTCAGCCATTGTTGTTCCACCATATTGTCATGTTGGATGAGCAGCTTGACCATGCTGAGCAGAAAATTCTAAGCTCAAATCCATGCTCAGTGCGGAAAATGATAAAAACAGGGTCCAAACTTTTCAAGCCTGTAGTTTCGTTTGCTGTGGGCCTATCTGGCTCAAATTTTGCCACAAAATTTGGCACATTCTTGGGTTTTTGGGGACAAAATTTCAGCTTGATATCTACTGTAATACAGAAGTTATAAGACTGGATCGTTAGGGAGATCTACGTGAGACACCCTGTACATACATAAGTAACTGCTAGAATATTTCAATTTATTGTAAAGTTGTCAACGTACCGCTAACCCTGAATGTGTGCAGCGTGTATGTTGTACGTATTATACTGTATGTATGTGGTTCAAGGTTACGGCCTGGTAAAATGAGTAAATGAATTTGGTGCAGAGTTCATGGGAATTGTTGAACGATGGCTGATCTCACTCAGGCTTCATGTGCCTTGCCTTCCACGAGTTCCTTTTGGAACATCAAGTATGCTTGTACGTAATGCCATTTTTCAGGACGTAGAAATGGAGTTGGCGTGCTGTTTTTGCAATGTGACACACTCACAAAACCCGGAGGATGACAGCGGCGACTGTCCTCGAATCGGTAGTGGAGATAGGTGGCAAGTTTCCCTTCATCTGTTGTCGGCCCACCTTGGCACAGCTCCATTTCTCTGCTGCCACTGCTACAAAGAATTCGGGATGGCGCAAGAGCTTCGCTGCCACCTGGCGAGCACTCACAAACAGGAAGCAAGCTATGATTTCATACTGGACCAGTGCCTTCTCCACATGAAGAAGGAAGCTGTTGGGAAGATGGTGGGAGTGTTGATGAGTGTGGCAGAGTTGATGGAAATGGAGAGGAAGGCTGGAGGATTGACACGGGAAGAACGAGAGACACTGGAGAAGATGTGGCAGCTGCTCATCCAGTGCTCGCAGAGAAGGAAACAGGTTCCTCGAATGGAGACGAAGATTGAGCTGCAAGATGAAGCGAGTGTATTTCTTCAGGAAGAGTTGAAACCTTCTGTGGCAGAGATGACGCTCATCACAGAATCTGGCTCTACTTCGGGGCTGAGACGCAGCGCAAGAAAGCGAAGAATCCGAAAGTCTTCGTATAATTCTGATGACGACGGATGGAACAGTGATGAGGACGAAGTGCTTCGATTCTCTGCCAAAAGCAAAAAGGAGAAGGAAGAAGGGGGAAAATTCAGCCACAATAATGAGAAGGAAGAAGCAGAAGAAGGTCGCCAAGTGAAATTCGCGTGCAAAAAATGCGGTGCTCATGTGTGCGACATGGAGCAGCATCTCGTAGCGGAGCACGGCAAGCTGTACGGGCGTGGATTGGCGAATTTTCGGGAGCGAAAAGTGCAGATGGAGGACGGCAGTACGAGGCGCGTGTACAAGTGCAGACTATGCGGAGCGGAAGTGGGCCAATGGCAGGCGCATTTGCAGGCGGTGCACGTGGAGCGCAGGGCGTGTCCGCTGTGCCAGGCGAAGGTGAAGGTGCTACCGGCGCACATGGCCGCGGTGCACGGCGAGAAGACGCACACGTGCGACGTGTGCGAGCTCAAGTTCACCACTGCCACGCGGCTGAAGATGCACCAGAAGTTTGGCCACGGCGGCGCCAAGCGCCACAAACCCTACAAGTGCGATCTGTGCGCGGACTTCGCGGCAGACTGGCCTTACGCCAGGAATCTGTAACATTAGGGAAGGGGGAGGAATATGCAAGCAGTGTACTGAGCCAGAAGGAAGGACAGCCACCAAATCGGTTCGTACAGTATATGTGACTCGGTCGTGTGTGTGTCGTATTTGCGACGTTTCTCCCGATATAGTACATAAAAGTGTTTGTGGATCTCAACATGTACCTGGCAGAAGGGTGCAGTATTTATCAACAACCAAAACCGCCACTTTGTTTTTGCTTGCCCTTGCAAATGTAGTTATTTTTTGTAAAAGTTTACAAAGTGGCGGTTTTGGGTGTTGATAAATACTGCGCCCTTCTGCCAGGTTCATGTTGAGATCCATGCACACTCTTATATCGGGAGAGGCGAAAACGAACCGACGTCGCTTGTGTGGCGTTGAGGGTCGTATGTGCGAACAAAGTTTTGTTCACTTATGCGACCATCCGTCGTTCATACGACCGCAAAGATCGCATATGCGACTTAGTCGCATATTCGATTAATGGTCCGTTCACAACGAACGCTGATATCGACGTCAACGCAGATATCGACGTTCAACGCAGATATCGACGTTCAACGCAGATATCGACGTTCGACGCAGATATCGACTTTCAACGCAGATATCGACGTTCGACGCAGATATCGACGTTCAACGCAGATATCGACGTTCGACGCAGATATCGACGTTCGACGCAGATATCGACGTTCGACGCAGATATCGACGTTCAACGCAGATATCGACGTTCGACGCAGATATCGACGTTCGACGCAGATATTAGCGATCGCAGAAAAAAGTAGCAAACATCGACGAAAACTTGATGGAAATACGTACGTACGTACCAAACAACATCATCATCTATGCCGGCGTTATTATTATATTGGAGAAAAATACAGATTTACGTAGATTTCCATAATCTACGTTGAACGTCGATATCTGCGTCGAACGTCGATATCTGCGTTGAACGTCGATATCTGCGTCGAACGTCGATATCTGCGTCGAACGTCGATATCTGCGTCGAACGTCGATATCTGCGTCGAACGTCGATATCTGCGTTGACAGCGTTCGTTGTGAACGGGCCATAAGTCGCTAATACCAAAAATATATAATTCTTGTTAGGAGAAGAATGGCGGATGTAGTGAAAAGAAACGAAGCAATCCCTGACTAGTTTTGGCCCCAATAAATTGGATATCCTATTTATTGGATATTGGATACGAATCCTTTTTATTGGATATGGAATGCCCAATAAAAAGGTTTCGTAAAATCGAATAAATTGGATATCCAATTTATTGGGGCCAAAACTAGTCAGGGATTGCTTCGTTTCTTTTCACTACGTCCGCCATTCTTCTCCTAACAAGAATTATATATTTTTGCTAATACGAACCGATTTGGTCGCTGTCCTTCCTTCTGCCTCAGTACACTGCTTGCATATTCCTCCCCCATTCCGAATGTAATAGATTCCTGCTTACGCTCTGAAAATCCATAAGCGCCGCGCGCACACTGGCTACAAGCCGTTTCAGTGCGACCAGTGTCCGGCTCGCTTCCCGGCATCTTACATTCTGCGCACCCATAAGAAGAAGGCGCATAGCAACGAGAAGTGGTTTTGCGACAAATGCGGCAAAATTATGAAATGCACCGACTCATTGGCCAATCATCAGCGCGAAGTGCACGGAGCGAAGAATTGCCAGTGCACTCTGTGCCCGTATCGGTGCAGTACGCAGAACCGATTGAAGAGCCATATGATACGAAGGCACGGCGGCGGTCTGGAAAGAAAGTTTGACTGTCGCGTTTGCGGCAAAGCTTTTCCGACCAAGGCAGCTCTTCGGATTCACGTGCCAACTCATACTGGCGAAAAACCGTTCAAGTGCTCGCGCTGTCACCACAGAACTGTTACGAAAAGAGAAATGGAGCAGCATGTACGTGTTCACACGGGCGAGAAGCCCTTCGGTTGCGATGTTTGCGGCCTTTCCTTCAGGATACAACAAGGACTGACACGGCATCAACGTATTCATACGGGAGAAAAGCCGTTCGTCTGTCCAGTCTGTGTACCGGAAAGGCGATTTAGGCTGAAAGATCAGCTGAAAAGTCATGTGCGAGGCATGCACACTGGAGAGAAGCCGTACAAGTGCAAGCAGTGCGACGCCGCCTTTCCATACAATACCAGCTTGAAAGTGCACATGAAGAAGCATGAACGCTGATGATGATACGTGAGTGTATTGTGTTCCGTGCTTGTAGTACTTTACGTACGTAGGTACTGCTGGAAATGTGTCAGCTTATTCTTCCAAACAAAGTTGTCAACGTACCTCCGCCAACACTATAAACGTGTACAGTGTGTATGTTATGTTGTTCTTATGTTTGTGGTATACTGCATGGCAATGAGTAAATGAATTTGGTGCAATGTTCATGGTGT
>JASAMW010005617.1:0-13212 GCA_030247985.1 Epsilonema sp. ZAB3_2 | reverse complement strand
GTGTAGGTGGCCACAGGTTAACCCGCCCCTTCCTTGTTCCTTGTTCATAAGGAGTTGGTGCTTTTCGTACTTTTGCGTATATATCCCAATGTGGTTGGCGTCGGTTGCACAACTCCCATTTGTTGGTTGGCGTTGGTTGCGAAACTCCCATATGTTGGTTGCCGTCGGTTGCGCAACTCCCCATATCTTTTTGGTTGCCGTCAGTCGGTTGCGCTAAACTCCTCCTCACCCGGATTGTCACATTGGTCACCCGGTTGCGTAACCACCCGACGGCAACCAACATACGGGAGTTGCGCAACCGGTTGAGCAATGAGACACTTTCGATTGAGGAGGAGTTACTTATGTTCATCTGCTGGCAGATCTCGTTCCTGCACGAGCTGTTCGGTCCGGAGTCGCCAGCGCTGTCTCGTCAGATGCTGCGGGTGAGCAACGTGGAGATCCGGGATCGCTTAGCCCTCTCTCCAGATCAACAAACTGCTCTACCAGTATTCCACGGACACGCGACCCAGGCGAACGCACGCGCCCATGCTGAGCGTCCGCTTGCTTGAGCGCAGTCAGGGCGAAGGAAGGCTGAAGATCAGCATGCTGCCTCTCAGGCTCAATGTGGATCAGGTATCCACCATATGCAGTAAGGCAATTGGGTTGGTCCATGACGACCCGGCGGCATTTAGTGAAAGTTGGATCAGTGCCTGCTGGGTCGTAAACCTTGTTCATCATCTGGAAGTGTCGAAGGAGCGAGTGAAAAGAAAAACTTACAAGAAAATGACGTCGAGGACCCCGCAGACACCGATCTACACGTTCACTAAATACCGCGGGGTTGCCATCGATCGTCGACCAACCCAATCGCCTAACTGCATGTGGTGAAAAGTCTGGCCAGTGAGAGTTCGCGATGGCATTCAAGGCGCGTTGCGTAAGATAGATTCACAACTGCGGATTTATGTCCGTGCTTGGTGTACTCCTATTTAGCAGAAGTACAGTCCAGCTCTCAATGTCATTGTCCAAGCTTCAAATTTGATCCAAGTAAGTCAAAGCCTGGCTATTCTTTAGCACAGGAACTTGGAGCACTTGGGCAGTGCTTTGAAAGAGAATTTCCAAGTAAAAGCGTCACTTGGAGATGCTTGGAATGGTCAACTTGGAGCAACTTTGAAATGCTTGGAAGAACTTGGACCTTTTGTTTACTCTTTCTCGCCTTCTGGCGTCCCTTTTCCACTCCTCTAATCTGGACTTATGTAATTAGAAGGGGGCTTCGCCTCGCGCTCGCATCCCTTCTTTCGCGTAATATAAGACGGCTCATATTTAGCCTGTGGCCCTTTCCCTGTGTGAGAAAACTTTCTTTTGGCAGCTGTCTTTTGTTTCACCTCGCCCTCCCATCTCCAGGTTTTTCTTTCCCATTATGTACCTACCTACATACTGTAGTGACTATAGAGTAAAGCATTACTTCCCTCCTATCGAGAAATCTGATAGGTACCTCACATATGCACAGTGCATTGCCATGCTGGCTTCTAATCAGGCTGGCGTGGGTTAGCGAGAAAGAAAACAAGAGGCGAAAGGTCAACTTTGAAGGACTTGGATTAGCTTTGATCCAATTGGAGCGTCACTTGAAACTTTGAGCACTTTGATCAAATTTGATCCAATTTGAAGCTTGGACAATGACTTTGAGAACCTATCTGTACATGCAAACTACACAGGACGACTTGAGTCCAAGTGCCAACTCCTACTGGCCAGACTATAGTGTACGGTACTGTGGGGTGAACCCGGCCACCTGTGCTGCTTTTTTGTCTTACCGGCTCAGCAAATGAATTACCAAATTTATTGCTCATTTCAAAGAGAAGAGTTCCAGGGATCGATTGGTATAATATTTGTCTCAGTCCGTTTATCGGCTACTGAGATATGCAGCTCTGAAACTTAGGTGGCCGCCGGATTTTCCCCATAGCCGGGTTTACCCCGTAGTACCTTATGGATGGATTGGCGTAAGAAGGAAGGAAAGGAGTGGGTTGTTGTAGTGTTACGCACTGCGCACGTACAGTACAGTCCTCAAACTCCTTGTCAAAGCTTCAAAATAATTATCAAAGTACGTCAAAGCATGGCTATAAATTGGAGCGTCACTTTGAACTTTGAGCACTTTGATCCAATTTGAAGCTTGACTGGCAGTTTGAGGACCATACTGTATGGCAATGCTGCGCGCGCACGTAAACTAAGTAAGTTCTGGGTATGTTAGGCGAGTTTTGCCAAATGTCCCTAGTAGAGCGGCACCTGGTTGGGGTGCGAAAGTCCACAGCTTTGACCGAGGGTAGCGGGTTCGATTCCCGTTCGGTCCCATTTCTCTCCCCCTTTTTTCGAGGCCCGGCTGTCGCCATACGCAACGCGGCACGTCACAGTATGTGTTCATCTCACCGGTTGCGCTGAAAATGTCTGTGTTCGGAAACGGCCTAATGTTTCAAATGCATCATAAAGTTTCAAGCCCCTTCTGTTGTAATATTCAGTCCTCTTCCGTTTCATCATCCATAATCGATATTTCTGCTCAACCTGAGGGCGCTGTTAGCGCACAGAAACCTCCTTGGATGACTGTCCGACTTTAGCCTCTCCCCTGTCCCACTTTCCCCCTGTCCTACCCTCTACAGGGTGTCCCATAATATGGCCATCAAAACACCGAGTCTATACTCGGCTTGAAGCTCGGGAAGTTCCTCTTTCTCTTGCGAAATATTGCTTTCTGGGCCAAATTGCCCCTGACTACTCTATGTATGTGTATGCATTATTGGCACGAGGGTGGCGGTCAGGTTACGTGCGTACGTACCAAGAATAAATAAGGCTGCAGAGTTTTTTTAGGATACGTTGGAATTTCTTCAAGCTTTTGGTACTGCACTGAGTGACGGCCTGAAGTTGAACAACAAAGGAAAACGTGAGCATGACCTAATATTTAGGGTACTAAGGGGTAAATCCGGCCACAAAAGTTTAATCAGTGGAACGATTGAGACAATATTATAATGACATCGATCGATTCCTTGAAATCTCTCATTTCAAATGAGATTTGATCCGTTTTTCTGAAACAGCAAGGTCAAAGGAGCTAGGTGACCGGGTTTACCCCAGGCCAGATTTACCCCACATTACTACCCCATTTCTTTGCAAGGCTTATTTATTACCCTTCTTACGCGCTGAAAATGAGGGGTATGCTCGTAACCCTGCCAGAAGTTAGCACAAGTCGTGGATACCATCGATCGATGGGTAATATTTTCCCGTAGGGTACTGTTGGGTAAACCCGGACACCTGCTTAGTATATCTCAGCAACCATACGACCGATTGAGACAAGTATTCTACCGATCGATTCCTTAAACTCTCCTCTTTCAAATGAGCTACCATGTTCATAATTTGCTGAAGCTACAAGTTCAGAAAAGCTTAGGTGCCCGGGTTTACCCCGTGTCCGGGTTTACCCCATAGTACCCTACTTTTTTATTACAGGCATCCGCTCCTCTAGCAGTACGTCGAGCGTGGACAGCGGACCCAAACTTGAGCTGCCGACTAAGCAGCTCCCTAGCGCCGGCGGAAAGAAACAGTCTGACCCTTCCTTGCCTGATCTGTGCGTGGCTGAACCTGCTGAACAACTGCCTACTTTAACCGCGAGCGTCGCAACTCTGGGCGATTTATTTGACGAGGAAAAGACTGAAGAATGCGAAACACCGAGGAGAGATTTATTGGAGATGGAAGTGGATAGGGTACGGTTCTTTCCGGCCAATGAGCAGCCGTCGACCGAAATGGGAGTGGACCAATCAGCAATGAGAAGCAAGGAGGAGGAGGAGGAGGAGCTGGAGAAAATGATGCTGATTGGGGGAATGGCGATGATGCAAGCGCCATCTACCGGAATTTATTTCACGTATGAAAGTCTTGTTCCCCCGTGCACTATAGCCCCACTGTATAACCCCAGTCGGACCTCTCAATTTTTGCATAGCCACGGGGGTTATGGGTTATGCACACCCAAAAATGCACTCTTTTATCACAGACAGACAAAGGGACAGGCATCAGCCCTTTCTGTTTGTAGACTATTTGATTGAAACATCATATTTTCAAGTTAGTGAAGAGCAAGGTATCGTGTAAACCGTATCTTACACTTTCGCCATTTTTCGTCTAAAGCGGGCTGAAACATCAACCTTACGGGTTGGCGAACAAGTCTGACGTCAGTTTTCGTTGCTTTTTGTTGCAGAGAATTCGAGTTTTCACCGGCGGTTGTGATTCGACTGGACTATCAGGGCAAACAACGGTTCGACATGGCGCAAGGCACGCTACAGGGTCTGCTCTTGGGACTGAGTCAACTGCACTGCGCAGAGCTGCATTTGAAGGAGTTGCATTATCGGCAAGGTAGCGACAGAAGTGTTCTTTTATTTATGTAATCTTGATTCAAGAAGAGCCGCATGTACCTGCATATTGTTTATTCCTGACTGTGTTTTGTTGTGTAGGTTTGTTGGGCATTGAGAAGGTGGCTCATTATGCCGTGAATGCGTGGATCACGGACATTTGGAAGAACCAGATCCCTCAAGTGGTGGGCAGTGTGGGTCCAATCAGTGCTTTGATGCAGATAGGTAACAGAAGGCAGAAGCCTGTAGGGTACTGTGGGGTAAACCCGGTAACCTAGTTAGATCTCATCAGCCATAAAGACCGATTGAGACAAGTATGCTACTAATCGATTCCTTGAACACTCTCATATGAGCTAGTCCGTACATTTCTTTGTAGGCCAAGGTGTGAAAGATCTGTTCTGGTTGCCGGTGGAAGAGTACAAGAAGGACGGGCATCTGCTGAAGGGGATACAACGGGGCGCGGGCAGCTTCAGCCTCTCCACTGTCTCCGCCAGCATCGAACTTACGCAGCGCGTCGTGGGACTGGTACAGGTACGTACGTGCATTGTGTCTTACGAGTAAATGCATTGTTACGTATTTACTGCGTACAAATGGGAATAGCGTCCGACGCCAGTAGTGTACTAGGTATGTAAGGCGAGTTTAGCCACTCTGTCCCCGGACCGGTACCTGGTGGTGTGCCTAAAGTCCGCAGCTGTGTCCGAGGGTAGCGGGTTCGAATCCCGTTCGGTCCTATCTCTCTCACCCCTTTTCGGGGCCCAGCGCTATCGCCATACGGAACGCGACACGTCACAGCATTATTGATGCGGCAATCTCGGTCCAATCAGTCTTGTCTGTTTGTAGTCCGCGGCTAACAATTTTTGCATCCGGTGAATTTAGCGATGGTATCCAACCCAGACTGGAGCTTCTGTTGCCCGCGCTATCTTTGTTTGTTCTTGGTTGTAGGGTGTGGCGGAGTTCGCGTTCGATATCGTCAGCCCTGAGTATCCGCCCCCTCGGCCTCTGATGACCGGTAGACGAGCCCTGCTGAGTCTAAGACAACCGGACGACTTTCGCCAAGGTCTCGGCATGGCCTACGACGATTTGAGAGTGGTAAGAAAGAGTGTTAGGGTACTGTGGGGTAAACCCGGACACCTAAGCTTTTCTTGAACTTGCCGCTTCAGCAAATGACGAACATGGTAGCTCATTTGAAAGAGGAGAGTTCAAGGAATCAATTGGTAGAATACTTGTCTCAATCGGTCGTAGGGTTACTGTGAGATACTAGGTGTCCAGATTTACCCCCGTGTCCGGCATTACCCCACAGTACCCTACTAAACGCAAAACACGAACTGGACGGCGATTTTGCTACCCCTGGCTATCCTTAGTAACTAACTACGTAGCTAGCGTAGGAGCTATGCTAACTCAAAAGTTTGATCTTTCGCGTCGGGCATATGGTTGCTAGGCGACCCACCTATATTCACGAAGCAATACGATTATTCAATGGATTTGTGATACCTAACAGCTTCGGTTTCGCCAAGCTGGGTGTCCTATCCACATCTTCGCACTATTTGACTCCCCCGTCTAACTATATTGACGTCGGGCGATAGATGAAAAACTTGAGAAAAAGTGGTGCTTTAAAATTTAACCCATACTGAATATGGCCCTCACAGCAACTGCTTATGAGCACTAAAAAACCGAGCGCCACTACATGAGGTGCTTGTGCTCATTTATGAGCACTGGTGCGGCTCTCTGCACAATGGCGCTTCGTTTTTTAGTGCTCATTAGTGCTCATAAAGTAGATCTGTGAGGACGAGATTCAGTATGGGTTAAATTTTAAATTACCAATTTTTCTCAAATTTTATATTATCCCCGCCGTCAATCCATTTAGACGGGGGATTCAAATAGTGCAAAGATGTGGACAGGACACCCAGCTTTGGCGAAACCGAAGCTGCTAGGTATCACAAATCCATTGAATAATCGTATTGCTTCGTGAACACAGCTTAGTCGCCTAGCAACCATAAGCTCGACGCGAAAGATCAAACTTTTGAGTTAGCATAGCTCCTACTCCAGCTAGCGTCATCTAAGCGACGGCATAAATTTGTTTATCCTTTCGGAGAACAACAGCCAATCGGCGCTAACGAAGACGCTGCATATCATCACCTCGAATTAGGTTGTTGACTTCCGTGCGCCCATGCTGTATTATGATGTCATGAATTTTCCCCAAAACGGCAAAATCCCCGGCGAATTTTTCCCCCAAAATACAAATTGTGTCCCAAAAATTGCGCCGCTGATAAGAATTATCTTCGAAGCGAATTATTCCACAAAAGTATTACGTACTTCGTACGTATGGCAATAGCGTCTGAGGCCAGTAGTGTGCGTAAACCAGCTCTAGGTATGTAAGGCGAGTTTAGCCAAAAGTCTCCGGGCCGGTCCCTGGTGGTGTGCCTAAGTCTACAGCTGTTGTGTCCGAGGGTAGCGGTTTGAATTCCCGTTCGGTTCTATTTCTCTTCCCCTTTTTGGGGGGCCCGGCTATCGCCATACGGAACGCGGTACGTCACACTGTAGCTGTCCGGGTTTTTCTCCGTGCCCGGATTTACCCACAGTACCCTATGTTTTGTTACAGGGTGTTCAAGAAACGGCGCGGGTTCTCCCAAGTTGGCGGTGGCTGAGGAGCGGGCGCAGGGTCGCTGGCCACTGAGGGGCTTCCTGCGACAGCCACGCCCACTCGCCCTTCGACCAATCGTCGTGGCCTCCAAGGCCACCGGACATCTGCTGGGCGGCTTGAAGAATCACATCAAGCCGGAAAGCCGAAAGGAAGAGATTGAAGAAGTGGAGAAACGAATGAATGGACAGGGAAGGGGGAGGTGTTAAGAGTTAGTTGGAGGTAGGGAGAAGGGAGGGGTTAAGTTAGGGATGAAGTTGAAGAGAAGAAGTTATGAAGAAGCGAATGAAGGGAGTGGCAAAGTCGAATGGGAGTCGGTGAGGAACTGTACTTACGGCATGTATTTTATATGGTGTGTGTGTGTGCAGAGGTACATCGGAGCAGTATGAATGCGGTCGTGATCCTAGGGTACTACGGTACTCTCATCTTTGATTTGTACGTCTAATGCTGCTTTATTCGCTGAGTACTGCACAGCACAGGTATGTAATTTATGCACATGCAACGTATTATGACAGTTTTTTTGACGGCTTACTCTTACCGTGGTTATTTACTGCGCGTCGCATACGATAAGTGAGTATATGAGTACGTACACATTATGCCAACAATTTCTACATAATCATTGAGCCTATTGCCTGCTTTCTGTTTCTACATGCATCGGTGTGTACATTAGCTTCTGGAAGCTGTAATTACCCGGGGTAAGTACACTACTAGGTAAGTACGTACGTACATACATACATAGGTACCTACATATTTCGAGCAGTAATTTCGTAAGATTTGCATATACGTACATTTACATACTACGTACTAGCGAAGGTGCACTGTATTGTTTGTGTGACGTGCAATTTGCTATGCTGTCTGGCGTAGCACTGCATGAAATCGAGGTGCGCACAATCTGCTAAGTCAACTCCATGCTTTTACCTATGCCTATTTGGGATACGGTCACTTGGTTGCCGGTCACTTCGTTGCGGTCACTTCGTTGCGGCGGTGATCACTTCGTTGCGAGAACTTTCGTTTGGGTCGCGGTAGACTTTTTCTTTTCGTTTCGTTTTCTTGGGGTTCCGTTCGGCCTCCTCTGGTCATTTCGTTGCGAGTACTTTCGTTGCCGTTCATTTCGTTGCAGGCTTAGGCTTAGGCTTAGGCTTAGGCTTAGGTAAATCTCGCAACGAAATGACCAGCAACGAAAGTTCTCGCAACCAAATGACAAGAGGACGGCCGCAGCGAAATGTCCGCATCGAAAAAACCGCAACGAAAGTTCTCGCAACGAAGTGACCGCAGCAACGAAAGGTCCGCAACGAAATGCCCGCAACGAAAAAAACCGCAACGAAGTGACCGCGAACCGCCTATTTAGGGTATGTACTGTATGGATGCACGTACATATTTTATCCTAATTGCTGCTTTTGACCTTGCTTTGATGATTACTTTACAAGCTTCATTTTGGAAGCGAATGCGCATGCATATGGAGCTCTGTTTGATATGCCTGACCAGGTTGATACCGTTGTACATATTGTAAAACATTGAGCATGAGCATAGCAATCAATGGACCATGATTAGATTATGCATGACTGTGGCTGATTTATGCTGTAAAAAATTATCGCATCAGAAATTATTGCATTTGGCAAAATTGGTTGGCCGCCTGACCTAACCAAGAATTATTCTTGGCCTAACTGAACTGAACACTGTGTTGAATGCCATGCAAAATTCATATTTAGTGCTTGTGTATATTTTATTGGTTTCGATTCAACTACTAGTATGGTTATCGAAGTGGGATAAAAAGAGATGAACACGACCGCAAACATACAGATTACGTTACGTGACATTACCTCAGAATGCGTCAATACCTAGGTGCGCAACTCTTCCACACCTTGTTCCCCTGTGAGGTTTTGTCGCACAATCTAAAGGCTTCAAGCGCCCCGGCAAAAATAGATTATTATCGGGAGGTTTTGACAGGGGGAGAGTGCAGCTTTGGTCCCGAGGTAATAATGATGACACACAATTCCCAGGGTTTTGTCACCATTGATTGAGGCTTTGTCACCCAGGTAATGACGCTTTCTGAGGTTATGACCCATGACCAAACATACAGAAGGAAAATGATTTACTTATAAAATGATGATTTAGGCTTTATGACCATAAATTTTTTTCTTAGCCTACTGTCCACCGCCGCCTTGGATGTTGTGTCCGACGAAACCGTAGGCTCTATTCTCGGCCTTCACAGCGCGAGCGATGCACTTGAACAGCAACTGAGCGAGCGCCAATCTGCCAGCCTTTTCCGCTTCCGCCTTTAGGCAACTGAAAACAAGAAGATACCGTACAGTCCCAGTGTCATAAACGTGTCATGCCGCGTTCACCAGACGTCCGTAAATCCGCACGTCCGTCAACCTGAATAAGGTTAAGGTTGCGTGCGGTTGGGTTGACGGACGGACGGACAAGTTATGGGTTGACGAACGGACGGATTTACGGACGTCTGCCGTCTGGTGAACGTGGCATCAAAATAATTGTGATATCTGCTACATACAGTGGTTGCGCTAAGAAATTGTGCGTGGTCGAATAGTATACCTGACCCCTTTTGTTTATCAGTGCGTTTTTGATTAGTGATGGATGAGCCCCACCGGCACCGATTAGAAACGGAGTGAAAAACAAGAGGTCAAAAAAACTCGCAACCTCCCATTTTCTAAGCGCAATTAACGAATTGGCGTCAAGGTGAAAGAAAACCTTAGGGTTCGAATCCCGTGCGGTCCTATTCCTCTCCCTTTCTCCTTTTCAGGGCCAATTACTCACTCACACGTCTTCGAATTACAAACTTGGTTGTTCACACGAACGTTTGAAATAGCGGAGCGAGTTCGGCGCGAACTTGGTGATTTTACATGTTGAAGCATAGCCAGGGCTCCGAATTCGGAGTTCACGTCTGTGGCGCCCCAATGGCCAGCTTACGCTGTTGCAAGCTCCCTGCGAAGCCTTAGCACGGCACTGGAAGGAGGGTCCATCTTTCTCGTCATGGGGTTCACACTGGGCAGTCGCCTCTTTTCCTCGGTTCAGTAGGGTCTGCAACGACTGATCGTCTTCCTCGCCATGTTCCAGGTCACAGATGTTGGCGGACACTCTGGAGAAGTGCGAAAAAAGAAACGAGAATTTAGGTTACGTCACGTCAGCCATTCTGTTTTCTGGGCACAGTAGGTCAGGTGGCCTATAGGCCTATTTAGTATTTATTATATTATATCTTTAAGGGCGAATACAAACGAGTAGCACCTTGACCTTACCTAACACATGCAGCGATTGCTTTGCCTGTTCCAATTTCGGCAGAGTCGGCGCTAAAATAAAATGTAAGATCGTCACTGCGGTCCTTTCTTATACGTACATACCTATACGATACGGTGTAAGCAAACTGTAGTAGTGTAAATAATTACGATGATGAACTTTGTTAAAGCTTAAGCTATTTTTTTACCATCCGCAGTCGTAGGCATCCTTGCATTCGTTCTCACACAGGACAGCAAAACTGCTGCCGACTAGGGTCAGAAGGGTCAGCACAGAAAAAGCGTTCATGATTTCCAGCAAGAAGCGCAAAATGAACACTGGAAGCAGAAGCTGAGGCTACTGTAGGTGAGTAGGTAAGATTTGAGCAGTGACACATGCGTAGTAGATTGGATTTATGCTGGAAAATTTGCCTGGATAATTATCCCCCGGGAGAACCGATTATTTTCTATCACATTTGGTGGCATTGGACAGCTTCCGAAAATTGGCCCGTCCAAGGTGTTCTATTGTTCCGCTTCGCCTAATTTGCCATTTGGTCGAATGTCAGTCAGGCTCATGAGTCAGGAAGCCTTGTTTGTTGAGATCGAGATCGATGGTGTTTACACTACTGTGCACGTAATGGGTTTGGAGTGACCGTATGTAGTCGCTGTTAGCTCGTGTGCACTGCAATGCTCACGTAGGTACTTATTGAGATACAACTGTACGCTACGTACGTGACAGCCACCTGTACGTTACGTAAGCGATAGTCTGAGCAGGGTAATATTTTTTATGCAGTAATATATTACATAATTATGATGGTATATTTGTTTATGTTATAGTTTATCAACAAACGGCTAAAGCCGTAGTCCATTTTCAAAATGGACTCATTTTGACTATCTCTTTTCAGCTTCACAGGCTACACAATACATATTTTGTGGTTCCTGACTTACAGTGAGTGCGAATAAAGCCTTGTGAACGCAGATTCTATTGCAAAAATCCGATATCGGGATATTTATGTAGGTACGAGCCTATATCAGCATATATCAGTGTCACTGTGTAGCGTGTTACTACGTTGCGTTGTTTGGCAAGAAAAATGCAATGCAATCTTTATTCAGCTCTTTGAAATGAAATACCGCATACTATCACTCAATACTTAGAAACTGCAAAATATTACACCTACGTACCTAAGTAACAGTAAAAATTCATATACAGGTGCTTGCTTGCGTACGCACGCACGTATAATAGCATGAAAGGAATAATTATTATACTGTAATTCTACAACTACTGTACGTACGTACTTTAGACAACAAAATACACACATGTACAGTTCTAGAAAATCGGAGATTGTAGATCTTTATAGATGCGCGAGCTCTCGGTTACTGTAGACTTTTTAACGGGTTCCACCACCCTGGCCCCCGCCTCCCTGGATGTTCTTTCCGACGAAATTGTTGCCGCGTTTCTCCGCCTTGTTGGAGCGGGCGATGCACTTGTAGGTGAGCTTGGCCAGTCCCAGTTTGCCAACCTTCTCAGCCTCCGCCTTCAGGCAACTGAAACCATAAGAAAGCATTGTGTACGTATTACAAGTGAATGGGTCATGGGCTGGCGCGTACGCCAGATGTCCGTAAAACCGTCCGTTCGTCACCCGTAACGTGTCCGTCCGTCCGTCCGTCAACCAACCACACGTCAAGCGTACCATGGGTTGACGGACACGGGTTGACGGACGGACGTACAGATTTACGGACGTCTGGTGAACGAGGCATCATGAAGTTGATGCAAGCTCCCTGGAAGCTACAATGCATGTACGTACGTACAGGATTCGTACATGTAATGCTTGCTTGCTTACTCGTTGCAAGCTCCTTGAGCAGCCGCAGCACGGCATTGGAATGAGGGTCCCTCTTCTCCTCGTGGGGTTCACACTGGGCAGTTGCTTCCTTTCCCTTGTTCAACAAGCTCTTCAGCCACGCATTGTCCTCGGTGTGGTCCAGACCGCAGAGATTGGAAGCTTGTCTAGAACCAGAGAGTACAGTACGTAGCTGCAGTCAGGTAGCTGGTGCATGATGACTACTAGTATGGCCATCAATTATGTACGTAGTTTCGTATGTTTTTAATAATAATGCACTGAACTTTACCTGACGCAAGAAGCGACAATTTTGCCCGTCGCAGTTTCTGCTGCATCCGCACTGAAACAGGCGAAAAAATTTGGCTTACTCTACGTACAGCATGTACTACACTCACTGTTCGGACCGTGTTTCACACGGTAACTTACGGAATCATTTACATATTACGTCACCGCTAGGGGAGGAGGGTCCCCCCTCCGACTACCTGAAAATTGATGTCATGGTATGGTGACGATGATGTATGGGGGATCAGCAGCGACTATGAAAAGTGATGTAGTGGTGACGGTGTGGGGGAGGGGTCCTCCTTGCCATCAGCAGGTTGACGTAATATGTGAATGATTCCTAGCCTTACAATAGGGGGAATAAGCTTACCATCCGCATTCGTAGGCGTCTTTACACTCGTTTTCACAGAGTACAGCGCAGCTGCTGCCCACCAAAGCCAGAAGCGTGAAGACGACAAGAGAGTTCATGATGAGCACAAAAAATGAGAACTGGCACTCAAGAAGGAGAGAAAAGCAGAAGGCAGACTTGTCAAACTTCGGAAGCCGCAAGACTGATCTGTCCGAGCTGCCCATTGCTTATATAGATGAAAGTTTGCGACTCTAATTGCCGCTAAACGATGTGACATTGGTGAAACGTTTTCGACCAATTATTGCCCAAGGTAACGAACGACTATTGTTCGGCCCATCTCTATGACAGAGTCTTGCATGACGTACTGTTGTACGTACGTACGTACGTTACGTACTGTACAATGAAGTACATAGTACGTATAGCAGGTACACTATGTAGTGCCGCTCGCTTGTATTATTCCATGCTTTATGTGGGTGGTTTGGCCCATAGGAAACTAGGTACGTAGGTACTGTAATAAATAATCGTGTCGCATGGG
>JASAMW010005615.1:0-13537 GCA_030247985.1 Epsilonema sp. ZAB3_2 | reverse complement strand
ACTAAGACAATGTGAGCACAACATCACGTACCCTATAAGGATGACTACAGGTAGGTACCTACTTATGCCTACTGTACCTAATATAAACTGTACAGTAGGTAACATGGCGTTTATTCGTGTCCGTGACTTTTGTCGGTCAGCCTGTTATTTAGGGGGACAAGTACGACTGCCTAGTATCAGTGGGGATGGCGCCCCCCCCCCCCCCGCCCGGCCTGCACTCTGTAGCAAAATTCCAAATGTCGTCTCGGTGAGACCATATAGGATTTAATTGTATTTTGGCTGCTAATAAATATATGTGTACGGGCAATCACCTGACACCGCATGCCCCGCGCGGGGGTGCCTTTGACTACTGCAAATGACGGCGTTCTCACCTCCGGCTTGGCTACCACTGCTGCCTAGTCTGAGCGTCACGGTCGTCCGAGCACGGCAAATGTGCAGAACTGCCCATAGGACTATTTCGGGACGCAGAGTCCTGCAAGCGTATACAGTAATACACAAGCTACTTTCAAGTCTAATACCGTACTACGAGCTTGAATAATTACCTTTCAACATTTTGAATCTTTCACCACCGACCCGCCCAACTATCTGGGCCGTAGGTCGCTGTATTTTTTGAGTCCCGTTGGTTCCGTCACACTCCAAACTTTGCCGGGGCCTATTCTCCCTAGTTAATTTTGCTACAGTATGGCATATTCTTAGGTAGGGGAATATTTCAACTTAATATTTGTAATAATGCGAAAAGTTATATCATTAGGGAAAATTGCTCATAAGTGAGACAGACACACTGTTTGTACATACATATGTACCAATTCAACTTTTTTGTTTGTCACCCACCCAACCAGCCTCTCGCGCAGTTTTTTCTTTTTGCACAATGTTGTAATATGTAGTAGATGTGTACAGTAGCGCCGGGGGGTTACGATCTGTAATTCCACCACGCACCATGGGAGGGAAAGGCTTCAGGCGACCACAGTCAGTACCGACGCTCGATGCATGCGCATTTTACTTGGAACTGTGACCAAAAGTCGACCAAAGCTCGGAACTCGAAATTTACAAGTGCGTTTTTTGTCTCTGTTTTTTTTGCCAAAAAGACCAAACATTAACCTCATAACGTAAAATATTTCGTTCAAAATTTTGAAAATATTTTTGAGCTAATTTCGAGATATTTCGAACAATTTCGACATTTTCGTTACTGCGTAGTAGTCCCTGGGTGAACTTGTGGTCACCACTACGTTTTGGTTAGTAAATAACAATTTATAAATGCGCATGCATGAGTACTTATGTAGTGGAGCTCCTTATTCATGTGTGCGCATAACAGGTTGCAGGCATTCAGATCGGTTAGGTTGGGCATGGATATACCCTAAGTTTGCCAATAATTGAATTTATAATTTACCTTCGTTGGCGAAAAATATAGACGGCACATCCGGAAATACTTGTTTTATTAAGATCAATAGTGGCAACAAAGTACATATGTAACTACATTACTATAATAGTACTTTATTATGATTCGGTTAGAGTGTACAGGCCTACATGTGACGTACGTACATTATATTCTATGCTATTGTCTGTCGCTAGTGTGCATGTTGTGCACGTATAGAACAACCAACCAACTAATTCATTATTATTATATTTGATTTTTCGGGTCTGGTCTTGGTAGGAATGAATTAGTTGGTTGGTTGTTCTATACGTGCACAACATGCACACTCACACAACAGACAGCAATAGCATAATATAATGTACGTACGTAGCATGTAGGGCCTATTATGTACACTCTAACCGAATCATATAATAAATTATATTATAGTAATGTAGGCCTATATGTACCTATGTACTGTTGCAGTATTGATCTTAATAAAACAAGTATTTTTTGCCGGATGTGTTGCCACACTTTTTCGCCAACGAAGGTGAATTATAAATTGCGCAAGTTGCCTTAGGGGTTAGGTACAGAAATCAATGCCCTTAACCGATACTGAATATCCCTGCCAACTCCATTCATTATGCGCACGCATGAGCACGAAAATAATAAGTCCAGAATATAAGGCGCTCATGGCATGCGCATTTATGAGGAACTGTGTTCACAAACGCCAGTCACTGATGCAGAGCCCTTTCTGTTATATTTTGAGCCGAAACAGCAGTGTATCAATTGCAGGACCTGTGCTACAATACAGTAAATTTCAACATTTCTATATTTTTAGATCTTAAAATATTTCGAAAATATTTTGAAGTATTTCGAACGTATTTCGAATGTCTGGCGAAACTTGCAACTTTGATGGGTTTTTTCAGTCTTTAGGCAAGTGGAGAAACGCCTGATTTAGTTAGATTTTGGTTGTTTTGCTATAAGTTCTTATAATGCGCCGCATGAGTACTTTAGAGACTGACTGGTCACTGAAGCTCTTTTTTCGTGCTCAGCGGCGCAAAGAAGAGGCAGGGAAAGATTAACCCCAGAGGTAGAATACTACTGTACAGTGTACGTATACAGTACACTAGTATGTACATTATTGTGCAAAAGAAAAAAAACTGCGCAAAAATTCGTGGCTGAGCTCTGTAATGGCCAGCTAATAACAAAGAAAGAGTTGAATTGAAAATATATGAACATATGTATGTACATACCGCACGTATGTAGGTACCGCGTGTCTGTGTCACGTAAGATTACCCTAATGATCCAGCCTTATATGTAACTTCCATATTACAGTAGATATCAAGCTAAAAGTTTGTCCCCAGTACAAGAATATGCCATACTTTGTAGCAAAATTTGAGCTAGATAGGCCCGCAGCGAACCAAATATCAACGCTGCTTTCCGCTGTAAAAACCTTCGTTTTCGTCGTTTTTTCGCGGTCTCTGATATGGGGCTTATACGAGTACAAATGTCGATTGGCAACCGATTAAGTGGGCTATATAGGAGGGGGTTATATTCGAGGGGGGCAATACACGAAACATTAATGTTTCGTGTATTGTACCGTATACGGTAGGCTTGAAAAGTTTACTTCAGTCTGTGTCTACGCTTGTACTGCAGTCCCCCAGAGGAGACATGTCCTATGGGCAGTTCTGTACATTTGCCGTGCTCGGACAAGAGATCGCCGTGACGCTGGAGCGAGTGACGGCTGCGTTTGCAAGGGTAACCAAGTTGCCGGAGGTGAGAACGCCATTGTTGCAGGTCAGGGTAAAGGAATTCGTTCCCATGGTGGGAGAATTGACCACACATCCCATGCCGCTGTCAGTGACTGCAGTCAGGCTGGTTATGGCTTGCGTCCCACCAGGTGGAGTTGGTAAATTGAGTATGCAATTAAATCCCCCTGCGGCGTTTCTCTCAACCGAGACGACCACTCCGTTTGGAACTGCACAAGTGCAGGCCGCGGTACTGCAATCTACCGCCGTACAGGTGACACCAGTGCCAGTGATACTGACAGTCGTACTTGCAGTCCCTGTGACGGAGAATGAGCAGGCTAAAACAACAAAAGTCACGGACAGAAGTCAAAAGGAATAAACGCCATGTACAATTTTAAAGTACCTACTGTAGTAGGTACGTACTGTAGGTACCTTGTCGTCATACCTATACTACATAGGTACGTAATGTTGTGCTCACATCTCTTACATCTCACACCCGCGCTAAGGACTATTCCATCGCACCTACCTAGTTCAATTAGACATAACAATAGCAATAACAGAAAAGAGGTCAGACAATACATAAAGCAGAAAAGGCTAATGGTTTACTCACGAGTAGTTGTGGTCGTGGTAGTAGTAGTAGTTGTTGTCGTAGTAGTTGTAGTTGAAGTACTGGTGGTAGTTGTGGAGGGTGATACTGTTGGAGAGCAAGCTCTTAGGAGGTGGTTGTGGTGGCCCCATAACCAAAAGACAACGGACAAAATCGAACTCAGACGCGCCATCGTTCTCTGCACTCCACACCACACCACGAACGAAAGTACTTAGTGAGGACCGACTTCAACTTACACCCGAGTTCGATTCGAGTAGCAGTGACAGTGATCATGACTTTCCCACTCTTTTATACACGCCCTTATTACCGAACGTATCTTGTCGGTCATGCGGGGTAAAGTCGGACAAAGAGGGGGAAGTGTGTACAGTACAGTATGCAAGCCTCTCTTCCGTCCGCTGGGCGCTGAGTGACTTTGACTCCAATCTACAGCTGGGTTGATTGGATTGGACGACTATACAGCTGCTTTTTGGTCACGAGCTATGGTAGATAATATTGAAAGAGTTTAGCTCTACAAATTTTTTTGTTTTCCGACTTTAGCCCACATTACCATAACATTTGGAGAAACGAATTATCTCAGAAATCGGTAAACCGCCAAAAGGGCAATTTCCGCGTTTGTTTTTTGTGGCCTCATGGTTCGGTCAAAATTTTGAAAGACTTGACGTTCAGCCTTACATACTGAAAGAGTACACAGTACAACAGTACTTGCATTTTTACAGTAACAAAACACAACTGATCATTCATTATTAATTTTTGTTTTTTGCGGTCTTTTTTTGCAGAAAATGGTTGGTTGTGTTTGTCGTTTTCGTATATTGTATCTATGTATACTGCAGTAGACCGATTGATTTGATTTAACTTGACTACACTCACACAATACAGTACATAGTAATGTACGGTACGTATAGTATGTATATGTAGTATGTATGTACATACGCAAACGAACTGTATCATACGTACTAATGTGCTGTTGTAATTTTTAAAACAGGTATTTTTTGCCGGATGCGTTGTCGTTCTTTTTCGCTGCTAAGGCCAATACAATTCTGCGGCAAATTGCCTAAAGGCAAACTTATTACAGTATGCCCTTAAACCCCAGAGGCAGACGCAGAATAATACTGTACCTACCTATGTTAGTGTGCAAAAAAAAGACTGCGAAAAAATTCCTTAGTAATTCTTGTGGCTGAAGCTTCGTAATGGCTGTTTATTGACGCACGTGAAGCTGAATCAAAATTTACAATATCATGCTAGCTGTTAGTGGTAGGGAAAATATTAGGAATTTACGCATACGTACACAGTACACACTCTAGGTACTGCACAGCACAGGTACAAACCCAGGAATAAAAAAGCTATACGGGCCCGATCCACTATTTATATAACTGATTATATATTAGACGATTTTATCGAGACTTTTCCAGACAGGGAATCGATGTTCGCACTGCTCAGGTCATGCAGCCTTTTATTCCTGCTCATGTAGGCTATCCTTGGTACCTAGATACGTATGCAATGCAACTACAGTAAAAAATGGTGGAAAAAATATCGCTGGGCGAACTCGGGTTGTGCCGATGCCGAGTCGAACGTACGTAATGTATCTAGATTTCTTTAAAAAATGTAATGGTTGTCGATGTGCCTCGCATTATTAACCGACAAGGTCCGACTATGTAAGTAACGTACGTACGTATGTATACATAAGATACATGTACATTGGTACGTACACTACACTAACACACTATCCCCTTAACATGGAAGATGTAAGTATTCTTACCAGGGCTGGGTGATCCTTATTTTCGAAAATTTCAGTCCTTATTTCGATTTTTCCATTTTCGTTTCAATCCTTATTTTGAAAACTTCGATCCTTATATTTTGGTTTTATAAGGATCGAAATCTATGGATCAGGAATCCTTATTTTTTGAAATTCTTATGTTTTCCTTATTTCCTTATTTGTATTACCGGCAATCTTTATTGCAACGCAGGACAGGATGGATGTAGTCCTTCAGCGAGGCAGTACTCTATGAAAGAGATGCGAGGACAAGAGAATTTCGAATTTTCCCCAATCCAAAATAAGGATTGAAACAAGTTCAGTCCCAAAGTATATAAGGATCGAAATTTTAATCCCTATTTCGGTTTCTGAACTATCCTTATTTTCAAAATCGCAAAAACAAAACTATCCTTATATTTGGCAAATATAAGGATTGATTTTTCTTCCACGCCAAGGGGCTATACATACAGTACAGTGCACATACTACGTACTGTACTCTACCTTCGACTACCCTGTACAGTTTTCTTGTAGGTAGGTATCCATCCTCCATGCATCCTATGGGCACATCTGTACATTTGCGTTGCTCGGACAAGTGACGGAGGTGACGCTGGCGCGAGTGACGGCTGTGGCGGGTGCTGTAACGGTAACCAAGTTGCCGGATGTGAGGACGCCGTTGTTGCAAGTGAGGGTAAAGTCATTGGTGCCCGCGGTCGGACTATTGACAGAGCATCCAGTCGCGCTGTCGGTTACAGCTACTAGGCTGGGTAGAGGGTTCCCGAGCACGGTGCACGCAAAGGGACCTCTGTTCACGGTGGCCGTTACCCCATTCTGCACTGTGCAAGTGCAGGCGGTGGGATTGCAGTCGCTGGCTGTACACATGCTATTTGTGAGACTGGCGCCAGAGTCGTCGGTTCCGGTCAACGAAAAGCTGCACGCTGAAAAGTTGAGTTTGTTTGTTTATTTATAGTCGAACAAGAAATTTCATGAACCATTGAAATTTTTTCTCAGCCAATAAAAGACGTAGAGCACAGCGGTCAAACTTCTACGGCTAACTTTAGCTCGCCGTTCCAATAAAAAAACCGTTTGTCTCCAGCTGCTCTCAGTGTCGAGATCTCGCCGAATTCCTTCAGTACTGAAATCGTGTCACCATTTGGCAGACGCTAAACCACGCAAACCACGACACCCTACAACCCTGTACGCCCGATGCGCATTTTCATCGTCTTTATCACATATGCTTATTTCTGCCATTTTGATTTTTCGGGCGTTTGCGAGGTTTAGAATTGCCCAATGGTCCACGCTCAATTTGGCGATTTCAGTACTGAAGATATTTGGCGAGATCTCGACACTGAGAGCAGCTGGAGACAAACGGTTTTTTGATTTGGCAAGGCGAGCTAAAGTTAGCCATGGAAGTTTTGACCGCTGTGCTCTACGTCTTTTATTGGCTGAGAAAAAATTTCAATGGTTCATGAAATTTCTTGTTCGACTTTAGGTACATACTACATACATCCGCTAAAGTTTGAAAATGGACGTTTTCGTCCATCTACAGGTTATTGTCTACATTCGTCCCATCTTTTTACGTTTTTAGTCTGTAGAGGACACCTTGTCTACACGTTATTGCCTACATTTTTTTGTAGGCGACATCTTGTAGACAACAGTGTCATCTACAGCTTATTAACGTAGATGATATTTTGGAACTACAAATTTTTATTTTGGAACTACAAATTTTGACTCTTTGTTGTGTAGATTATAATGTGTTTCTGGCGAAGAAGAGTGGCATATCTCATCTACATGGACTTTTCCTTCTTTTCCTCTTTTCTTTCTCTCATCTACATGAAGGTCTGCCTTCTCCCTGCAGGCAGGAACTTTGTTTCTCACCAGAGTCGGATGTAGATCGAATTTGAAAATCTGTAGATGAAAAAAATTTCATCTACAAACTCGTGTAGATAGAACTTTGTTTCCCGCCAAATCGAAAAAAATTTGTAGATGAGACGCACACTACACAGTTTCATCTGCAACCACTTTTGTAGACAAGATCGACGTAAACTTTAGCGGGTACGTACTGTACATAAAAATATTGCACGAAAAAACTAACGATACTTGGAAGCTTTACTATATTTCATACGGGTAGTAGTTGTGGTAGTTGTGGTTGTGGTTGATGTTGAAGTGCTTGTAGTAGTAGTAGTAGTGGTGGTGTCAGGGCCACCCACCGTACCACATCCTTTGGCAACAGAATTTAAATACGCCACTAGGCACAGAAATGTTGGCAGACAAGATGGTAAACGTTTCAGCATAGCTTTCGCTACCGGATATGTAAATTCAATTGGTATTGGCCTGGTGTTGGTTGGTAAGGCTAATAGGAAAGGGAAGAAACACCCTACACCTTTAAAAAAATACAAGCGAAAATATGCAACACAAAATTTTTGGCGCAATCAAACAAACGTTTGGGACAGAAAAGTTGACTACTATTGCTCTTTCTCTTTTATACATAGTAGTTAGACCAGTGTGTGACTGCCAAGAAAACGGAACCCTAACAAGGAAAGAAGTAAAAACTTTTTGAAGTTTAATCAGAAAACAAGTGTTGCGTTGTTGCCTGCATGCCGCCTTGAAGATAAAAAAATTTCTGATCAGATTCAGAATTTTTTTACGGGAACTTACCGTCAGAAAATAACTACGTACAGAATACAGAGTTGATTTGACATTGTATTTTCCTTCGTTCGTCATGGGTTTGCTACTCCATTACATCTCGCCTTGTTTTTTTAGACATTTCTGGAGGAAATTTGAAACCGCCAAGGTGTTCGGAAATTCATTTTTATCTTTGCCACAGACGCGTACACTTTCGCCTTGAAAGTGGTTTGTTTTCGAACACACGTAGTTATGTATGTACTTACAGTACTTACATTTTTTTTAATCCTTTACATTACTTGCTTTGTCCTTGTCCACGTCCACTGTCCAGTACTGTACACGGCCTTACGACTGTTTGTTTACTGCGCCTCAAGATAGTAAAAAGCCAACATCTTTTTAAAAAATTTATTACGCACTCCTTGTATAGGACAAAGATTGAAAAGGAATTTTTGCGCGTTTTCTGCCCAAGGTGAATGAGAAAGGAGAAAAAATAGCTGTCATTTTTTACACCCCGTCATTGGGCAATCATTTCTCGTTTCTGTTTTAGTTTATAGATACCTCCTGCTGAAGTGTCCGAATCCGGTCTTTGATGCGGTTTTCACTCTTTTTACTGTAGAAGAATTTTACAATATACTGTACCTCACCTCACGAAACCGTTGTCACTTCGTCCTCTCTGTCACGTACGCAGCCATAACACGTAAGAGAATACTACCTAGTACGTATGTATGCATAGGGGTTTGGAAAAAATTCGAAAGCACACCCAGACAGCGCGCAGACATACAGTAATTTATTACCATACCCTCCCCACAGTGGTAGGCGGTTCGGCTCGAGTTGGGGGCCCCTATCTCAATTTTACATCGATCAACGGGGCCTCCGATTGGGACCAAAACGACCGTAGCATGAAACACGAAGCCGATATTAGCTGGCAAGTTGGAGGCAAATTGGGCCTACCAACAGCCATATCTCAGCATACAGGAGGGGTTACATTGAAAAATGGTCAGCAACGTACTATGTATATGGAGTCTCAATAGACCTATGTTTGGAAACGGCTGCTTGACCGTAAAAAAAGGTGCTAAGGAGCATTTTCCACAAAAGGCACTCTCTAACACTGGTCTTCTTTCCAAAAAAACAGACAAGGCTGCATACATAGGTATGCGCAGTACGTATACATACTTACCTAGTGTGTAGTTTCAGATTCGTTACCCTATATACGTACTAGCAAACATATGGCGGGGCTTCTTCTGTACGTATGTACATTATACCTACGCAGTGCGGTACTTTGCAGAACAGAATGTCCTTTGCAGAATGTCCTCAGTGCATTATCAAATCAAGGACAGGTATTCGTGTTAGTCGGACACGTGACGGAGGTGATGCCAGCTCGAGTGACGGCAGTGGCGGGCTGTGTGATGGTGAACAAGCCGCCGGAGACGAGGACGCCGTTGTTGCAGGTCAGGGTGAAGCTGTTCTGACCGCCGGCCGGAGAGTTGACGGCGCATCCGGTGGTGTCAGTGACGGCGACGAACGAGCCAATCATCTGACCCGCCAGAGTGCACACCCAGCCCACTCCCGCGCCTATGGCACCCCGGTTGACGGAGGCCGTCGCCCCGTTCTGCAGTGTGCAAGTGCAGGCCGTGGGATTGCAGTCCGTCGACGTGCAGGTGGCAGCCGTTAAGGTGTTGGCCGTGTTGTCGGTTCCGGACAGCGTGAACATGCAGGCTGAAGATACCAATGTACGGTTGAATTTATCGCTTATCGAATGCTACACAGGTATTTACCGGTGCATAGCCCCATGCAAAAATTGAGAGGTCCTATATGGGGCTATGCATGCGACATTTTTTATGTTTTTGAGAGGGGTGCAGAGGCACATTTTTAGGTCAAAAGCACGTGTTTTTTAGCCTTTAGGGTAGAGATGTAACAGGGGCCCCGGCTCCGGCTCCGGTAAATCCCGGCATGTTTTTGGAGCCGGCTCCGGTATAATGAAGGTGGATCCGGTACCGGATCCACGCCTTATAGCTATATCCACGGCCTCTACACACCTCTCACAAACACTGGGGATATACAGAGTGTCTCATAATAAACCATCCACCTTTCAGTGCATGCAACTCTGGAACCACACCTTAGATTTTCATGCGGTCTTTTCTATTTTGTAGCCAAGGCTTCAACTGAGATCTGTACAAAATTTTAGCTATTTGGTCCACATACTTCGGAAATTGCGATGGTTTGAATCCCGAAGCTCAAAATCGGCGTTTTTCTTTAGTATGGAAGAAAATTTCGGTTTTCATTTTTAAAGATACCAAGTTCCATGCGTTTGCTATGGTGGCATTGGGGTTACTGCATGAGATGCACATTTTCTAGCTTTTTGGGACATCTTTTTTCATTAGGAGACTAATTTTTACTTTGGATAATGCACAGAAGACCCCTAATTGGCACTATCCATTCGAAAAACCCTCGTTTTTTGACCGCCGGAGAAAGATGGTGTTTGAGCAGCTTCCACTGGGCGTATGAAGCTAAAATTTTGAACAGATCTCAGTTGAAGCCTTGGCTACAAAATAGAAAAGACCGCATGAAAATGTAAGGTGTGGTTCCAGAATTACATGCACGGAAAGGTGGATGGTTTATTATGAGATACCCTGTACACTGGGATCCCCCCAGTGTATACTGTAAAGCTTCGTGTATAACCCCCGGGGGATAAAAATCGATAATCGCCCATTCGAGGGGGGTTATAGTTTATACACGAGGGGGGTTATACACGAGACCAAGCAAAATGTGCAGAATCATCACCAACATGCTTATTTTGCTTTGTTTGCGCGTTCTACGCGTTTAAAAAATTTTGGTTAGAGGGGGAGGGGGGGGGGATAAAAATCGTTAGTCACCAAATAGGGGGGGGGGGGGTTATACACGAGGGCCCACATTCGAAGCGAGGGTGCTTTTCCTCTGGGTCATTAACAGACAACGTTATAGTTGTCTATGCTCCCGTACTGAATTGCGCTCGGCTTGTTGCACCTGCAATGGTCCATGAAATGTCTCTTCCTAAGCTTCGCAAAAAATTTTTAACAACAGCACCAAATAGAAATATTGATTGAGCTCAACACGTATTGTTCATAATTTTTTGCGAAGTTTAGGAAAAGACATTTCATGGACAATTGCTGGTCCAACAAGCCGAGCGCAATTCAGTACGGGAACATAGACAACTATAAAGTTGTCTGTGAATGACCCAGAGGAAAAGCACCCTCGCTTCGTTCCATGAAGGGGTTATATTCGAAGGGGGGTTATACAGGAAGCTTTACAGTAACCCCCATCAGACCTCTCGATTTTTGTATAAATACGGTACGTATGCTACCATCATGGTTGCTCATTTAAAAGAGGAGAGTCCAAGGAAATCGAGTGATATCACGTCATTATTGTCTCAACCGAAACCGACCGGTCCATTTGGCTGATTGCTGAGATATGCAGCCCTGAAGCTTAGGTGGCCGGAATTTTGCCGTGGCCGGGTTTACCCCATAGTACCGTTACCGTACCTACAGTACTCTACTCATGTGCGTGTGTACGTAATACTGGTAACACGTACCTTCACAATGCCGAATGCAAAGCTACTAACATGTACACACGTACATAGGGTACCCCATCGCCTTACGAGCTGTAGTCGTAGTAGTAGTAGTTGTAGTTGTGGTTGTCGTTGATGTTGAGGTGCTAGTACTCGTTGTTGTAACGGGGTTCACCGTACCACATCCTCTGACAACGGAAGTAAAATGCGCTAATAAGCACACGTACGTTGGAAGACAAAATAATGGCAATCGATTAATTAGCATACTGAACTTTTAGTTCCGCTGTTCTTATGTGGTACGCAAAGATTGGGTCTATCTGTAAATGGAAAATTTATCGCCAGATGAGCCCGCGTTTAAGGCACACCTACGACCTACTGTATGTGTATGTACAGTCAGAACATACATACACATGGGTACAGTAGCCAGTGACTTGATTGAGATTTGTTCCCTCTCTTTTATAGGCATGACTTTAACGATTATACATAGGACCACCAAAGACGGAACCCTGACAATGAATGTGAAAAACTTTTTTGACAGGCAATGTACATACTGTAAATCAGCATGTTGCGTTACCTGCACGTGAAACGGAACAAGGAGCAAGGACCTCAGAACGGAGAAGAAAGTTCTGATCAAGACAAATGTTTTTACTAGAATTTTGCAGAAATGGAAAGAAAAATTATTGCTTTTTTTGTCTATGATGTGCCAGGACTTTTACATCCAGTAGTCTTTAAGATGCCCGGAGGGTAGCAGGCACATTGCAACAGGCGAGGTGTTCCGAAATTCATTTACTACCTTCTCGATAGCCCGCCCTTTCGCCTTGGATAGTTTTTTGCACATATTTATCCTGCGTTTTTTGCTTTTCTACACGGATTTTACTGTACTTGTATCGCGTTTTTTGTACATGCCCACGTCCTAGTGCCATTGCATGCGCGACATAATGCGCACGCCTCAAGGAAAGTGTAAACTGTAACAGTGTACAGCCATCAGATTTTGAAGGACTTTATGTATTACGCTCTATCATTCCTGTAAAACAGGCAAATTTGAAAGGAGGAATTTTGAGGAGTTGAGGAGTTTTTCAAGGTGCGTAAATTGGTTGACTTTGTGGTTTTCCGTGGTTCTTTTGGTCCAGCTCTGTTTGTCTGTCTACCACAGTGCATTATCTACCGTACAGTACAACAGCAGCAGTTGGACACGTGTTACACACTCAGATAAGCGAAAATTTTGCCCATTGTAGGTAGGTACGTGTACGTAATACATAACGGATAAGCCGCCCCCCCCCCCCCCCCCCAACTGGATCAACTCACAATGAGGAATGACAAGCCCACAATGTCATAACGACAAACCCACAATACCCTATTGTCAAAATGTCAATTGTCACAATGACAACCGGCCACCAATGTCATTATGTGGTTGTTTAGTATGTAGGTAGTGTAACCACCGTTTAGTTAGAGAAGAATGGAGGTTTTTTTATGCACCATACTCTCAAATTCTGAGAAAATACTTACATTCCCCCTCCGCATAGACACACCGAAAAAATCCGGGCGCTGTCTATGCGCCGCGTGCTAGTGCGGCGCGCGCGTAGACAGTTGCGAAAGAAGCGGACTAGAATTTGGCGCGCATTTCGCAACTGTCTACGCGCGCGCGCGCCGCACTTTGTGCGCGGCGCGACAGCGCCCGATTTTTTCGGTGTGTCTATGCGGAGGGGGATGTAAGTATTTTCTAACATTTCATGGTAATGCCTGATGTGCTGTTTTGCATCATACCTACCTACTGTACTATGTAGGTACAGTAGGTACCTTTATCAATCAGCCTATGCATAATCTGCCTAATAGCTGATATATGCATCTCTATTTTTTCTGCGTGCGTAGGGTAGGCTAATTTTCATGTCTTCAATTTATTTCAAAAAAACGACAA
>JASAMW010005613.1:0-24533 GCA_030247985.1 Epsilonema sp. ZAB3_2 | reverse complement strand
TCTTTCTTCGTTCAGTTACGTATTGCTCTGTTGGCAAAAATTACAATTCTTTCAATCCTATCGGACCCATTATGTAATCCTGGACGGTAATTTTTTTATGGCTCTGCGCAATGTTCGGTTCACTGAGTGAATGCAGAGATTTCAGCAGGTCGCGGAGTGTAGGTATTTTCCGCAAAAATTCTTCCACGACTTCGGAATCTACCCTTCTCTCAGAGAATTTTTAAAATACAGTATTATATGGTGCATTTTCACTTACACGGTCCCTTTCCGTGTGTACTGTAACGGCGGACTTAACACCTACTTTTGAGCAAAACGTCTGTGTTGTCAACAACTTTTACTTTTGTTGCCGGATCGTTGTCGGATTGTTGTCGGATTTTGTATGGTTGTTGTCGGATCCGACAACAACAGTACAAAATCCGAGCAACAAACCGACAACAAACATTTTTCTTACTGTTGTTGTCGGATCCGACAACAACCATACAAAATCCGACAACAATCCGACAACAAAAGAGAAAAAGTTGTTGACAACAATGACGGCTTCCTCGGGGTAGGTGTTAACATGCACTTTGTGCGCACATGGTTGGTACTGACTTCGCCCTGTTTGTTTTGCTGCATCATGTGACGTGACACATGCTGCGATCGGCCTGTTTGCATTTTGCGACCGTGCCGCATGCAGTACATACGTATTTTAAAAGGGGTGCAATGAAAACGTGTTCTCAGTGCAGGTACAATAGATAAACGTAGGTCTGCGCATTTAAAATAAAGTTGCTACAGTACGTAATATTTATGTACTCTCCACCTACCTTACCTGCACTATCTCATATTCCTATGTTATACAGTATAATAGTTTATTGCACGTACATCAAAATTGTTCTTTTCTGTGGGCGGCATAGAAGGAAGTATACATGCGCCTTGCATCTCATCAAGTGTATCAGATGATACGCTTGAATTGCCAGCTTCATGTTAGTGATCGATGGAGTGATGGGTCTCTCACTCTTTTCATGTGAAAATAGAATAGCCGCTTCGTTTTGTTTATAGCTGACTTATTGATGTGTGGACGAGTTGTACAGAGGATGAAGCCATGTTAGCCGCTTCGAAAGGCCTGTCGAACAGAAGTGGGCGAGTTTCATCTCACAGCAAAAGTTGGATTATTGATGCATTTCTGACCGATGAGAGGCCGGAATACTGGTAGTTGTTCCTTCATCATGAAACTTTTGTGGACGGTGACGGTGTTGTGCTGTTGCTCAACGAACGGCCTTCTCTTCGCTTCCGGCTCTTATCAATACGAACTATTCGCGGTACGTATGTACAAAAACTACGCTATGTATGTTCGTACAGGCAAAAATATATAATTGGGCTGTTAGGAGAAGATGGAGCACACAGCACAGTAAAACAAAGAAGGCAATCACTGGCTCATATTACCCATTATAATAGGGAATCGACAGACCCATTATAATGTGGCGAATATGAGCCAGTCGGGGGCCGGGATGACTTGGTGCTTGGTTTTTTTTGTGGGATCTCTTGCTCCCGCGTAAATTTTTCTCGTGTTCGCGTGGTGAGTTTGAACTCCGGTGAATTCGGCCTCGATGCTTTCTCTTATGGGGAATTCCCCGTGAGTTTCTTCCACGTGTGTAGCGCGCTAGGATTGGCTTCTTCGTTTACACTGTGTTGTGTGCTCCATCCTTCCGCTAAAAGCCCAATTATATATTTTTGGTACAGGTGTACGTACGGGTGTGTTTTTGTACAGATGCATCTAAACGGGAGCGAATGGGTGGAGACTCTGAAATGTTCCGCGTCCGGCGCCACTTTCGGCGAGCGTCTGCCGATCGGAGAGGAGGTGTACGCGTGCGCCGTCGACGTACATCCCACCAACGCCTGCAGCCATATCAGTCACCCGCCACCGTACAAAGGGCAAAAGGGAATCATGTCTGACAGCAGTAGTAATGATAGTAATACGACAGATGGCGGTGTATCTTGCAGCACCGGATATTTCGCCTTGATTCAGCGAGGAAACTGCACGTTTGCTAAAAAGGTACACAGGGTACTGTGGGGTAAACCCGGCCACTGGTAAATCCGGCCACCTAAGCTCCTGTGAACTTGTTGCTTCAATAATGATAGAGCTCATAGCTCATTTGAAAGAGCAGAGATCAAGGAATCGATTGATATCACACTTGTCTCAATTGGTCCATTGGTTCCTGAGATATTCAGCCCTGAAACTATGGTGGCCGGATTTTCCCCACGACCTGGTTTACCCCATAGTACCCTACATACATACTACTACCAAGGGTACTAGGTACGTATTGTATGTGCATTGGGCAGATGGTTGCATTGGGCAGATGGTGCACTATTGGGTATTGTTCGTATATGGAATGGACGCGGTATTGAGTGGCAGTTTGGGTAGATGCTTGCGGAGTCGTCGACGTCGTTTGTTGTCAATTTTTCTATTCACTCCCCCCCCCCCCCCCCCCCCCCCCCAGAGTGAACAACGTTGACATCTTCGTCGGCACCTATCTAAGCTCACACTAAATACCGCTGGGTAGCTGGCGACAAATTCCAACGCGACAACGCAACTGGTCCATAATAAATAGTTGTCGGACGGAAGGTATTGCAATGTAATGTAATCACTGAGCTTTCTTTTTTCTCGCTGCAATATTGTGCATGCCTGCTTGTGTGTTGTTTTAGGCCTATTACGCGCAACAATCCAGGTACAAGGCTGCAATTATCGTCAATTATCCTGACGAGCACCTTGTAACAATGGAGGGCGATGGTGAGTACATTCTGGCAGGATGGTACTGGTGCCACAATGTTTTACTATCTGCAAGTAGTAGGGTACTGTGGGGTAAACCCGGCCATAGGTAAACCCGGCCACCTTGTTTCAGGTGTGCATATCTCGGCAACCAATTGCCCGATTGAGACAAACATTACATCAATCGATTCCTTGACCTCTCCTCTTTCAAATGACCTTCTGTTCATCATTTGCTGAAATAATTTTCTTTGTTGGCATGTTTAGTAAAGTATGCGGATAGAGTGGGCATCTACGCGTTCATGATCAGTCACGCTTGCGCGGAGAGGCTACGCGAACAATTTCCTGCATCTGAAGGGTATTCAATACTATTCATTCACTCATACCGTATTTACCTGTGCATAGCCCCCCCCCCCCCTATGCATAGCCCCCCCTATGCATAGCCCCATATTGGCAAAACATAAAAAATGACCCATGCATAGCCCCCCCCCCCCCCCCCCCCTATGCATAGCCCCATATGTACTGTACAGTACTGTACAGTACCTGAACTTACCTACATAAGCTGGTCATAAGGTACCCATAGCCACTCCCACACCAAGCTAAGATACCTATAAGCCTTCTTGGGGGTGTATTGTACTAGACTAACCCTGGTTAGACCTAAAATATTCCCTTAAACCCGTGCTTTTTACCTAAAAATAGGGCTCTACGCACCTTTTAAAAACATAAAAAATGTCCCATGCATAGCCCCCCCCCCATGCATAGCCCCCCCTATGCATAGCCCCATATAGGACCTCTCAATTTTTGCATAGCCCCATGGGGCTATGCACAGGTAAATACGGTATACCTTCATTATTTTCTTTGATAAAGTACTGGGCATGGGCATCATTTGCGAAGTGTGTAGAGTAGAGTTACCTTTACTACTGGCTGAGGTTTTTCAGCAGTCGATAATGCATCTTGCTTGTGTATCATAATAAACCGTCCACCTTCCAGTGCATGTAACTCTGGAACCACACCTTAAATTTTCTTGCGGTTTTTTGTATTTTGTTGCAAAGGCTTCAACTCAGATGTGTACAAAATTTGAGCTTCATAGGCCAAGTGGAAGCTGCTCAAGCACGTTCTTTCCCCAGCGGTCAAAAACGAGGGTTTTCCGAACTGATAGTGCCGATTAGGGGGTCTTCTGTGCATGGTCCAAACAAAATTAGCCTCGTAATGAAAAAAGATGTTCCTAAATGCTAGAAAATGCGTATCTCATGCATTAGCCCCAGTGCCAGGGAAGCAAACGCATTGAACTGGGTATCTTGAAAGAATAAGACCGAGATTTTTCTCCATACTGAAGACAACCGTCGATTTTGAGCTTCGAGATTCAAACCGTCGCAATTTCCGAAGTTATGTGGACGAAATGGTTGAAATTTTGTAGACACCTGCGTTGAAGCCTTGGCTACGAAAGAAAAGAAACCGCATGAAAATCTAAGATGTGGTTCCAGGGTTACATGCATGGAAAGGTGGACGGTTTATTTTGAGACACTCTGTATAATAAAGGCAGAGCTTCTCGTTTTGAACCTCCACATTTTCGTGAGCCAACTTTACTGGAGGCGCATGTGGTAGCATATGCGTCCTGTAACATAACTTCAGCTAGTGAGGGCTTCGGAAATCTCCGCATGCTCTCAGTGGACCGACTATGATGCATTCGGCGTACTGTACGTAGGTTTTTTGTATTGCAGGTACGTAGTAATGATTCACGCGTCGTATTCGTACAATCTTCTCAAGTATCTGATTCCGTTTCTGGCCACAGTGGGATTCTGCTTTTTGATTATGTTAGCAGCCATGGTGAGTCGCTGAATATTTCTATCAATGAATGCATGTTTTTCTAGCGTCGTGAGCGTGGATGCAAATTAGACAACCGACCCCTCCTTAATACCGTATTTACCGTGCATAGCCCCATGGTTGTGAGAGGTTTGGGGGTATGATAGGGGGGGTTGTGGGGGGGGGGTTGGGGGTTTATGTTTGAGAGGTGGAGAGGATATTTAGGTAAAGGGTTAGGGAAGGGAGGGGCAGGCTATAGGCATCTAGCCCTTGTTGGGGGGGTTATGCATTGGGCATTTTTTATGTTTTGCCAATATGGGGGTATGCATTGGGGGGGGGGGTTATGCATTGGGGGGGGGGGGTTATCTACCGGTAAATACGGTATGCCAAAAAATATGCCGAATTTTGTTTATTCAGGGAAAAAAGTCCATAGAAAAGGGGCTAAAGAAGGTAGTTGTTTTGAACCGGTTCCAATTGCAACAAAATCTCGAAATTTTGCCTGCATCTAAGTTGAAGTCTTGGCTACATGATGCAAAAAACCGCATTGAATTCTGAGCTGTGGATCGAGAGTTATTTCCGCGTAAATCCCCGGAGTATATTATGGGACACCCTGTATAGTACCAGAAGCTACCTAAGCTGGCCATAAGTTACCCACAGCCACTCCCACAACAAGCTAAGATGCCTATAAGCCTGCATGGGGCTATGCATCGGTAAATACGGTATTAAACGGAGGGGTCGGTTGTCGTACATTTCGCATCCACGCCATCACGACGCTAGAAACACATGCATTCATTGATAGAAATAATCAGCGGCTTACCATGGCTGCTAACATAATCAAAAAGCAGAATCCCACTGTGGCCAGAAACGGAATCAGATACTTGAGAAGATTGTACGAATACGACGCGTGAATCATTACTACGTACCTGCAATACAAAAAAACCTACGTACAGTACGCCGAATGCATCATAGTCGGTCCACTGAGAGCATGCGGAAATTTCCGAAGCCCTCACTAGCTGAAGTTATGTTACAGGACGCATATGCTACCACATGCGCCTCCAGTAAAGTTGGCTCACGAAAATGTGGAGGTTCAAAACGAGAAGCTCTGCCTTTATTATACAGAGTGTCTCAAAATAAACCGTCCACCTTTCCATGCATGTAACCCTGGAACCACATCTTAGATTTTCATGCGGTTTCTTTTCTTTTGTAGCCAAGGCTTCAACGCAGGTGTGTACAAAATTTCAACCATTTCGTCCACATAACTTCGGAAATTGCGACGGTTTGAATCTCGAAGCTCAAAATCGACGGTTGTCTTCAGTATGGAGAAAAATCTCGGTCTTATTCTTTCAAGATACCCAGTTCAATGCGTTTGCTTCCCTGGCACTGGGGCTAATGCATGAGATACGCATTTTCTAGCATTTAGGAACATCTTTTTTCATTACGAGGCTAATTTTGTTTGGACCATGCACAGAAGACCCCCTAATCGGCACTATCAGTTCGGAAAACCCTCGTTTTTGACCGCTGGGGAAAGAACGTGCTTGAGCAGCTTCCACTTGGCCTATGAAGCTCAAATTTTGTACACATCTGAGTTGAAGCCTTTGCAACAAAATACAAAAAACCGCAAGAAAATTTAAGGTGTGGTTCCAGAGTTACATGCACTGGAAGGTGGACGGTTTATTATGATACACAAGCAAGATGCATTATCGACTGCTGAAAAACCTCAGCCAGTAGTAAAGGTAACTCTACTCTACACACTTCGCAAATGATGCCCATGCCCAGTACTTTATCAAAGAAAATAATGAAGGTATACCGTATTTACCTGTGCATAGCCCCATGGGGCTATGCAAAAATTGAGAGGTCCTATATGGGGCTATGCATAGGGGGGGCTATGCATAGGGGGGGCTATGCATGGGACATTTTTTATGTTTTTAAAAGGTGCGTAGAGGCATATTTTTAGGTCAAAAGCACGTGTTTTAGGGCATAATTGAGGTCAAACCAGGGTTATTCTAGTACAATACACCCCCAAGAAGGCTTATAGGTATCTTAGCTTGGTGTGGGAGTGGCTATGGGTACCTTATGACCAGCTTATGTAGGTAAGTTCAGGTACTGTACAGTACTGTACAGTACATATGGGGCTATGCATAGGGGGGGGGGGGGCTATGCATGGGTCATTTTTTATGTTTTGCCAATATGGGGCTATGCATAGGGGGGGGGGCTATGCATAGGGGGGGGGGGGGGGCTATGCACAGGTAAAGACGGTATGAGTGAATGAATAGTATTGAATACCCTTCAGATGCAGGAAATTGTTCGCGTAGCCTCTCCGCGCAAGCGTGACTGATCATGAACGCGTAGATGCCCACTCTATCCGCATACTTTACTAAACATGCCAACAAAGAAAATTATTTCAGCAAATGATGAACAGAAGGTCATTTGAAAGAGGAGAGGTCAAGGAATCGATTGATGTAATGTTTGTCTCAATCGGGCAATTGGTTGCCGAGATATGCACACCTGAAACAAGGTGGCCGGGTTTACCTATGGCCGGGTTTACCCCACAGTACCCTACTACTTGCAGATAGTAAAACATTGTGGCACCAGTACCATCCTGCCAGAATGTACTCACCATCGCCCTCCATTGTTACAAGGTGCTCGTCAGGATAATTGACGATAATTGCAGCCTTGTACCTGGATTGTTGCGCGTAATAGGCCTAAAACAACACACAAGCAGGCATGCACAATATTGCAGCGAGAAAAAAGAAAGCTCAGTGATTACATTACATTGCAATACCGTCCGTCCGACGACTATTTATTATGGACCAGTTGCGTTGTCGCGTTGGAATTTGTCGACAACTACACCCAGCGGTATTTAGTGTAAGCTTAGATAGGTGCCGACGAAGATGTCAACGTTGTTAACTCTGGGGGGGGGGGGGGGGGGGGGGGGGGAGTGAATAGAAAAATTGACAACAAACGACGTCGACGACTCCGCAAGCATCTACCCAAACTGTCACTCAATACCGCGTCCATTCTATATACGAACAATACCCAATAGTGCACCATCTGCCCAATGTACATACAATACGTAGTACCCTTGGTAGTAGTATGTAGGGTACTATGGGGTAAACCAGGTCGTGGGGGAAAATCCGGCCACCATAGTTTCAGGGCTGAATATCTCAGGAACCAATGGACCAATTGAGACAAGTGTGATATCAATCGATTCCTTGATCTCTGCTCTTTCAAATGAGCTATGAGCTCTATCATTATTGAAGCAACAAGTTCACAGGAGCTTAGGTGGCCGGATTTACCAGTGGCCGGGTTTACCCCACAGTACCCTGTGTACCTTTTTAGCAAACGTGCAGTTCCCTCGCTGAATCAAGGCGAAATATCCGGTGCTGCAAGATACACCGCCATCTGTCGTATTACTATCATTACTACTGCTGTCAGACACGACCCCCTTTTGCCCTTTGTACGGTGGCGGGTGACTGATATGGCTGCAGGCGTTGGTGGGATGTACGTCGACGGCGCACGCGTACACCTCCTCTCCGATCGGCAGACGCTCGCCGAAAGTGGCGCCGGACGCGGAACATTTCAGAGTCTCCACCCATTCGCTCCCGTTTAGATGCATCTGGAAAAAACACACCCGTACCAAAAATATATAATTGGGCTTTTAGGGGAAGGATGGAGCACACAAAACAGTGTAAACGAAGAAGCCAATCACTAGCGCGCTACACACGTGGTAAGTAAACTCACGGGGAATTCCCCATAAGTATGTGATGAAGCATACGGAGGCCGGTGAATTCACCGTGAGTTTCAAACTCACCACGCGTGAACACGTGAGAAAAATTTTACGCGTGGGAGCAAGTGAGGATGCTCTACACGAAAAATAAAACTCGAAGTTCAACTCGAAGTTCGAATTCACCGTGAGTTTACTCACCACATGTGTAGCCCACTACTGGCTCATATTCGCCACATTATAATGGGTCTTTCGATTCCCTATTATAATGGGTAATATGAGCCAGTGTTGGATTGCCTTCTTCGATTATACTGTGTGCTCCATCCTTCTCCTAACAGCCCAATTATATATTTTTGCCTGTACGTACATACATAGCGTAGTTTTTGAACATACGTACCGCGAATAGTTCGTATTGATAAGAGCCGGAAGCGAAGAGAAGGCCGTTCGTTGAGCAACAGCACAACACCGTCACCGTCCACAAAAGTTTCATGATGAAGGAACAACTACCAGTATTCCGGCCTCTCATCGGTCAGAAATGCATCAATAATCCAACTTTTGCTGTGAGATGAAACTCGCCCACTTCTGTTCGACAGGCCTTTCGAAGCGGCTAACATGGCTTCATCCTCTGTACAACTCGTCCACACATCAATAAGTCAGCTGTAAACAAAACGAAGCGGCTATTCTATTTTCACATGAAAAGAGTGAGAGACCCATCACTCCATCACTAACATGAAGCTGGCAATTCAAGCGTATCATCTGATACACTTGATGAGATGCAAGGCGCATGTACTTCCTTCTATGCCGCCCACAGAAAAGAACAATTTTGATGTACGTGCAATAAACTATTATACTGTATAACATAGGAATATGAGATAGTGCAGGTAAGGTAGGTGGAGAGTACATAAATATTACGTACTGCAACGTTTATCTATTGTACCTGCACTGAGAACACGTTTTCAATGCACCCCTTTTAAAATACGTACTGCATGCGGCACGGTCGCAAAATGCAAACAGGCCGATCGCATCATGTGTCACGTCACATGATGCAGCAAAACAAACAGGGTGAAGTCAGTACCAACCATGTGCGCACAAAGTGCATGTTAACACCTACCCCGAGGAAGCCGTCATTGTTGTCAACAACTTTTACTTTTGTTGTCGGATTGTTGTCGGATTTTGTATGGTTGTTGTCGGATCCGACAACAACAGTACAAAATGTTTGTTGTCGGTTTGTTGTCGGATTTTGTACTGTTGTTGTCGGATCCGACAACAACCATACAAAATCCGACAACAATCCGACAACAATCCGGCAACAAAAGTAAAAGTTGTTGACAACAATGACGGCTTCCTCGGGGTAGGTGTTAAGTCCGCCGTACAGTACACACGGAAAGGGACCGTGTAAGTGAAGTGCACCATATAATACTGTATTTTAAAAATTCACTGAGAGAAGGCGAGTTTCCGAAGTCGTGGAAGAATTTTTGCGGAAAATACCTACACTCCGCGACTGCTGAAATCTCTGCATTCACTCAGTGAACCGAACATTGCGCAGAGCCATAAAAAAATTACCGTCCAGGATTACATAATGGGTCCGATAGGATTGAAAGAATTGTAATTTTTGCCAACAGTAACTTTCGCTGATTGAAACAGCTGACAAAGTTTCTCACATCAGACACGAAGGCGATGTCGTCTAAAAGCTTTACTCGCTCACATAAGCAAGCATGCGCATGTATAGGCTACGAAGTATGTTTAGTTTAGCATGAATTTTGGCTTCACCAATAAATAGTTCACAACACAACTACTGTAAGAATAATGAACGTACACATAAATAAGCTCAAGTAATGCAAAAAGGTTATTCACAAAAGCTCAGCCAGCCGAAGGACATGCCCAATTCATCAGCAGTAAATAAACAATGTACGCCTACAGATTTCCCATATGTGCAAAAACATACGAACATACCTTGTACATACTAGGCTACATATTCACACCTACGTATGTACAGTACGTGTTCGTACAAAAATATAACATTGTAATAGTAACACAGTACTTTCATTTTGCACGTAACACAGTACTTTCATTTTGCACGTAACCAATGAAGCAGTAATTCGCACTGAAGAATACAAAACGAAACAATGTAAACCTGGTATGTACGTACAGTATTATGCAAAAAGAAATAATCCCTCCAGACATAACAGAATTGAAAGCACCGTCAAAGCAAATGGTATATACAGACAGACACAATATTGCTTCCTGTACACAATATCCTAAATTAGAAGAAGCATGGGCATATTGGGCAGGTACAGCAGAAACAATAGAATAGGCCAGCTTCTCTTGTTAGTACGTCAATTTACTTGTTATTCCAGCGATGCTGTTGCTGAGTATTAGTACGACCGTCTCTGCCAACGTTGTTTGTTCGCCAATTAGCGCTAGCTGCTCCGAACTTCGCATTCGAAGCACTACCAGTAGCAAAATTAGCAGCCGTAGACTGAGTTGCCTTGCTGTTCGACGCCCATCGATTTCTGAACTGGAATCCGCCGCCAGTAGAAAACGAGGACGCGTTCCCATTGGTCGTTCCCGTTGTCGACGACGAAATGCGAGCGAATCCGTTACAAGCGCCGAAACCAGTCGCTGCTGTCGCTGATTGGCTACGAAAAGTTGATGACGTCATCGACGAAGCCGATGATTGGTCCTTCTCCTCTTCCTCGAACGCGGCCCACTTGAACTGACTGTTCCACGAGGCCAATTTTGCCGGCTCCTTCCGCACCAAATGCACCCAATCAAAGTCCATCGTCTCCTCCTCCTCATCTTCCTCCGCGCGCGCTGATTGGTCTGACGAGCCGCCGCAGCCAATCACAAGACGGCGCAAGCACTGACGAAACAGGGCGACGAGGTAGTCGTAATCCGGCGCTTCTTCGAACGTCAACGAGCGACAGTGGCGAAAGTAGTCCGCGAATTCCCGGGGCAAATTGGCGCACAGGAAAGGCGGCGACGAGCAATCCGCGTTATTTCCGTTCGCAGCAGTGGTGGTCATGTGACGCAGCTTGCTCCTCTTGATGCGATTGTACCGCGTCTTCTTCGTCTTACCCTTCACGTCCGTCCACGGTAATCGACCTTGAATTGAAAGAATAATTTACGCAAGGTTTCCCAGGCTGGAACATCACGAATTGTCAGTTGTAGTGTGCTACATGTACATATACATAGGAGTACGTGGTGAGTGAGTTGAGTATAGCTCAGGGTGAATTCGTCGTGAGTTTGAACTTAGGGTCGAGCCTTTTCACTTGTTTCACGCGTGTGAATTTCTTCTCACACACGCAGTCAAACTCACGGTGAATTTACAAATTGCCGGAAATTTCCCTATCTGATGGCGAACAGTTGTCGCTAAGTAGTTGACACGGTTGCGTAACTCCCAAACAATGACCGACCCCACTACATAGCAACTGTTCGTCATCAGATACAACTTGTAATGTTTGAATGGGGTCAGACCAGAAAGTAGCAAGATGGTGGAGCTCTTTACTTCCACAACGTTTCCATTCATGAACTTGAATCGTCTTCAGGAAGCAAAACCTCTACATGGGTAAATAAATACCATCTTGCTACCAGAGTTGCACCACCTTGCTACATTCTGACCTGTTTCCATTCAAACATCAGTTGTATCACGAACACTTACGGCTACCAAGAAGCTTTTCGAGCCGAGGCCAGTAGTGAGGACGTAAGCTAATGTAATGTACAGGGTGTCCCATAAAAAACTCCGGGGCTTTCCGCGGTAATAACTCTCGAGCTAAAGCTCAGATTTCAATGCGGTTTTTTGCATTATGTAGCCAAGGCTTCAACATAGAGGCAGGCAAAATTTCATAGTGGACTTTCTCCCAAATAAGCAAATTAGGCACATTTTCTGGCATAATTTGCAATCAACCCTTGCCAATTTTGTTCTAAGTGCCTCAGAGCAATCCACCTAGCGAAAGAACTTGACATCTGGACGTCAATTCAAAGTCTGGAAGCGTAAATACAAATTTGAGTTATCTTAAAACCGCAATTCTACAGTACTGAGGGAAAAACTGCAAAAAACGGGACCAAAACTTTGAAGGCCAATAAAACCATAACCAATGAAGCTACGCAGATGAAATTTTGCACATATCTAGTTGAAGCCTTGGCTACATAATAGAAAAACCGCATTGAAATCTCAGCTTTAACTCGAGAGGTTTAAGCGCGGAAACCCCCGGAGTTTATCATGGGACACTCTGTAGTTCTACTAGGTATGTAAGGCGAGTTTAGCCATCTGTCCCAGGATCGGCACCTGGTGGTGTGCCTAAGTCAGCAGCTGTGTCCGAGGGTAGCAGGTTCGATTCCCGTTCGGTCCTATTTCTCTCCGCCCTTTTCGGGGACCGGCTATCGCCATACAGAACGCGGCACGTCAGACCTTTAAGCAGAGAGACGAGTACGTATCCCAGTGCCTCCAGATCATCTCGTCGACTCAATTCGCAGCCCAGATGCGTACTGATAGAGGCGTAGCGTGCGGTGCCCACCAGTTTGTGGTGTTGGCTCCACTGAATGTGTCGCCATCCGCCAGGGGCGCTGTCGTCGGGCAGTCGATAGCGTTTCGCCAGACCGAAGTCGATCAGGTACAGATCGCGCGCGTGTTGCGGGCCCAAACCCACGAGGAAGTTGTTCGGCTTGATATCGCGATGCAGGTAGCCCCTTTCGTGCAGAAATTGCACCAAACGCAGCATTCTCCGCGCAAGTATCAGTACCGTACGCAGGCTGAACGTGCCTCCGCAGAACTGGTGCAACTGCTCCAAATTCGGCCCCAACAAATCCATGACCATCAGCTGATAGCCGTGCTCCCTGCCCACCCAATGCACCCGAGGAATGCCACGAGACGCCTGAGACGACGTTGTCGCCCTCCTGCTACTACCATTACTGGCACATTCTTCCCCTTCTGTTTCCGTCTGTTCTTGTTGTTGTAATCGCCGATAGATTTGTTCTTCGTAATCCAGATGCGATTTAGAGCGTAATGGTTGTTGATCTGCGTCTTCCGATGAATCAGTAGATACAGCAGCTTCTTCTTTTTCTTCCTTTTCTTTCTGTCGTCCTTCCGGGTGATGAGCCCATTCAAATTTTACCGCTCTCCTCTCTCCGCTCTTTTTGTCCACAGCCGAGTAAATGGAACCGAAAGTTCCGAACCCGATCTTCGCATCTACTTCGTACTGCCCGTTGATTAGCAGGCCGACTTTGTGCTGTCGCTTTTGCAACTCGCGTTCTCTCGCCACTGCTAAATCCCAGGGGTCGACTTCCACTGCTCCTGATGTTGTCTGATGACTGCTGCTTTCGTCCACAGAATCTTGACGTTGATGATGATTCAATAATGACGTTGGTCGACTGGCAGAACTCTCGCCATCTTCTTTTTCCAATTGAGAATTCTAGAGAAAATACATATTGACCAGTTGCGCTAACAATTGCGAGGTGGATATGGATAACAACTCGTGAATAGTGTTACGGCATTATATTTCGCAACTCATGCCGCGTTCACCAGACGATCCAAACGGACGTCGTCCGTCCGTAAATCCGTAACTGACGTATCTAGGAGTACATGGCACACCGCAAACAACCATGTACTCCTAGATATGCCTTACGGATTTTCGGACAGACGACGTTTGTTACGGACGTCTGGTGAACGCGGCATAAATCCGGAAAGGGCATCTAGGAGTACATGGTTGTTTGCGGTGTACCATGTACTCCTATATACGTCCGTTACGGATTTACGGACGGACGACGTCCGTTACGGACGTCTGGTGAACGCGGTATCAGGCAATATCTCCACAGTGGATGTTATTTCCGCGAAGTTTTTACCAGAGAACCCTCAGAAAAATGTTATTGTTTTGGTCAACAGATTTCTTACTTCCGTCTCGTCTTCTACTTCTTCATTCTCCTGTTCATCGTCCGTTCCTTTGGCACAGGCGGCGATTGTTTCCTTGCGAAGTTTCATGGGTTCCTTCATGTGTGATTCATAACGAAACCTTGCCTCGTCTCTTGTGGTCTGCTTCTTCCGTGTCAGTTCCGTCTTGTCTTGTTTTGATTGATATGATTTTGTTTTTGTTTCCGCAATTGTCACGTACTTCTTCTAAAGCAGAGCTCTGGGAGTACGTGGTTTTGTTTTGCCTCGTGATGGCAGTATTTATTATTATGAGAGCCAATGTTGCGCTCTAATGTATCGCAAAGGTAAAGCCAACCATTATTTGCAATTCGCGCCATCGGGGAAGGATCATTTTCGGTTTACACGCTATCACCAGGCAACGAAGAGCTCTCACACATGTGACGAATGGATATAGCAGGCACCCAGTTAATTCTGCTTTGTGTCCTGTTTCTAACCTCGTTGCTGTTGTTTCGTCAATAACTAACTTCTCATGCTTGCATTTCGAACGGTCTACTACTACCTTATCACTTTCCGCATCACCGGAGATCTGCACGTAGCAACTGGTATTAGTAGCTGGGTTCTGAACCGGTGTATCTTAGTTTTTGATATTGGCGGGCAATAATTTGCTGGACAGGAAAACGACGAATGTTTATTGGGTACAACAGCAAGAATCATGCCACGCGGAGGCGATAAAGTGGCCAACAATTTACCTGAGGGTAAAATCAAAAATGATGGTAAACTTAGGGCAAACTTCTAATTGGAAGACAAAGACACGCTCGCGTATGGGATTGGTTGTTTTCCATGTTTCCTAATCTAAAAACAATCTATTTTTTAGATGCTTTTGGTCCACCACCAGGAGCTAAAACTTATCCGTGCAAGGTGTGCGGACGCAAATTTGTCCAGGAAACTTTGGTAAGGAAGGAAATTCACTAACGAGGCCGAACTATATTTGTGTCCAATTTTATCATTTGCTTTCAGAAGAAGCACGAAGGAGTGTGCAAAAAGCAAGCCAGCAAAAAGCGGAAACCGTTCGACGCCGGAAAGCAGAGAGCTGAAGGAGCCGACATTGATTACAACAGCGTGAAGAAGGTTCAACAGGAAATCAAGAAAGTAAGCGTGACCACCGAAACGAAAACCTCCTCCGTAATCTCAGATGGCCGCATGGCCGCATACACTCTTTGCGGCCACCCTGCGGCCTTGGCCGTGCATAGTCGTGGGGTGGCCCCAAAGGATCATGGCTGTCCATGCTTTTGCCATTTTGGCAAGCCATGAACACGGCGAGCATACGTTCAGCGGCATGTCTCGAGCAGAAGCTCCATTGTCAATGTGCATGACATGAATGAGCTTGAAGAAACTATACCGTATTTACCGGTGCATAGCCTCATGGGGTATGCAAAAATTGAGAGGTCCCAAATGGGGGTATGCATAGGGGGGGGGGGGGGGGGGGGGTTATGCATTGGGGGGGGGTTATGCATGGGGCATTTTTATGTTTTTGAGAGGTGCGCAGAGGCATATTTTTGTCAAAAGCACGTGTTTTAGGGCATAATTGAGGTCAAAACAGTGAGCAGGCTTATTAGGCATCTTAGCTTGGTGTGGGAGTGGCTCTGGGTACTCTATGACCAGCTTAGGTAGGTTCAGGTACTGTACAGTACATATATGGGGGTATGCATAGGGGGGGGGGGGGGGGGGGGGTTATGCATGGGCATTTTTTATGTTTTGCCAATATGGGGGTATGCATTGGGGGTTATGCATTGGGGGGTTATGCACCGGTAAATACGGTACTTATCTGCGGTGGAAATTTTCAGACCGGTGGCAAGTTCAAACCACCGAAGACGCATTGGAAGGAACGACACGAAGAGTTCGTTTCGGCTGTAAGGGCGGCGAAGCACGTAGATCACGCGCTGAAAACCGGCAGTCCCCTGCCTCCTCCTCCCAAGAAATCTGCTGTTCCTTCTGGTATTATAGCAATGAAAAATATCGTAATAAAAATTGCACTGTGGACTTTTGACCCATGTCTAAGATGTGCAGTTGGAGCTGAGTACAGTGCGTCTGCGTTCTGAACGGCAAGCGAGATAGAACAATAGGAGATACGGGTTCTCGAACAAGAAAGCTCTTTCTTGTCGACGGCGGACACCGTAATCTCTCTGGTCGTTCAGTCTCGTACGCCGACTATGCCCGATTCACATTGGAACTGGAAATGGCGTTTACAGATTACGTCAAGTGCGATTATTGTGGCCGAAACTTCAATCAATCCGCTGCGGAGAGGCACGTTCCGTTCTGCAAGGATCAACATGACAGACAGAAGAATAACATCGCGGCTCGGAAACCCGTATGTGTGTGTGTCCACTAAAACTGCGTATTTCCGGCGGCAATATGCGGTGCGGTACCTTTACCCTGCAATAATAGCTTCAAGTGCGGTCTTTGGCTTTTGTCTTTTAGGCGCCACCACGTCCTATGGGCGGTTCTGCAGGAGCCAGACCTGGAGGCGGCCCGACCAAAGCACAAAACTCCAGTATTCCCGCGCCACGGTATGTGAACAAACAAACAGCGCACCGTGCGTGTGTGTGTACAGTACTACACACGCGACCACGTGTAGGTACTGTACAGAACAAAAATTTATTTATTATATGCACTGTTGTGTGCGATATGGCTGCATTTATGATTCGTTGCTCTTTCCCCACACCGCAAATGCCCCTGCCCCAACTTCAGTTTGTTGCGTGCAATTACAATATCAGCTTCTAGAATAAGTTCCTCACCTGCTTGTTTGTATTCTCCATTTGTTGAAGTTTGAACAGAAGAACAGCTTTTCTCTGACCCATGCATGGCTGTTGTTGTGCTCTTGTGCATTTTAGAAGGAGCAATTCGGCTTCTAGGATACCAATGAAGCAATCAACAGCAAAGTGAGGGTCCTTCTTTATCATAGTGATACTAATTTATCATCACACAAGAAGCAATTGAACTCATACATCGACGAAAACTGAAAATAAAGTGTGGTAGGCAATCGTAATGCAATCAATGTTCTATTTTTAGCTCAAAGATGCCTGTGCCCCAAGGAAAAGCACCAGCAAGAGGTGTCACTCAAGGCATGAAAAATATGAAGCTAAGATGAAGCGAATACCGAATCGACCATTACTTCAGATGGGTGTATTTTTTGGCCTACTGCTGGTCAGAACACTTTGTAGCTGTTTTGGACGGCGTGTCCACTTCAATTTTTGCCCCATTATACACGAAGTTTCCAAAAATTCGTGATGTTGTTTCTTGTATCATCGGATGTAGGCTGATTTATTTATTTTCGAAGAATGTATGATTGGTCATGTGGTGTGTTTGCTTTGCTGTCTTTTCTGCTTTGTGTAATAAACTGAGAAGCGATATCGGATCAGAGTGGTCATGTGTCATGTTGCTCGACCGTTTTACCAGGCAACTGTCCACAACAGTGCCCATGGCCCATGAAGAAGAAGGAAGAGTCAATAAAACAACACAAAGAAAATGCTGCGCGCTTTCACCAGCGTAAGCGGTGAGTCTAAAATTTTTACGCTAGAAAAAAGGTCACAGAACGAAAATTACCGTATTCCAAGGCGTGTCTGCGAGCGACGCGGAGCGGCGACAAACGCAAACAAAACGAGACGAGAAGCGCAAATCAAATTTGGTCGGTCGGTCATTCGTTGTCGGAAATCAGTCCGAGAAAAGGAGAAGAGCAAGAAGAGGTGAGCTGAATTGTTTTGGATCCAAGAAAAGCACCGCATCGTTGTTTTTCCGACGGTTTTGTGCTCAAAATTTCTTCCCAATTTTTAGTCAAGTATGTATGTTATGTTCCGTACTACGTAGGTTCATTACTGCGCAGTAGTTGTGTCGTGTGCGTTGTTGTATTGTATGTACACACTATCAGTGACAATCCCAAAAGATATGCAGCAGGATATGTTTTCTGTTGCGAGACCTCAACGTCAGAGGGATACGGTATTGGAATAACGGAAGAGGGCGAAAGGAAACGTTGAGATCTCGCAGCACAGAAGGTACTCTGCATTTCTGTTGGGGTGGGTTGGTGCGTTTGTTTGCCGTCGTAACTTTTCCGTCGAATTACATTTATTTATCATATCTCTGATACAAGTGTGTACTGTGTAGCGGATACGTTCATAAATTCGGCTTGCGCGTTGAGCTGTTGCAATGTTATGTAGCATTTTTACTTCCTTTCCCTCTTTTCCGAATGAGTTGCAGAGAAGTTTAGCGTTTTTCTCGTTTCCTTCGCGTTTCTGCTGTTGTTTTCGAGTAATGGCTCGTTCACATTGGAGGAAAATGCACGTTCGGCGTACACCCGGCGCATCCGTGGCTGTCCATGCATTCGCGTGTGTCGAGCCATGAACACGTCACGCGTACGCCCAGCGCATCGGCATGTTTCCGATCGATGTGAATGGACCATGAATAGACTGAGTAAGAATAGAGTGAGTATGATGCACCAATTAGATTAGCTTTGCGTCAGCAGTAGCAGCTTTTTTATCTCATTGTCAGTTTAGCCGTTTACCCATCTACAGTATATCTATCTACATAGTTGTGAATCACTTTTTGGGTATATTTTAGCAAATCGCAAGTTACGACCACGATACACCCTGCCATATGACGTGATCTCCAGTATCATCTGCACTTCCATCAATCCACCAACTGGCATTCACTTCACTCCCATTCATCATTCTCTTCTACCATATTCAGCATTCACTTTGTTGACATCCTCGAGCTTCCATCCATCTATAACTCATCACCCACCACCATTCGACATTTGTTTGCTCATACATAATAATGGCAAGCCTGGGCTTCGTTCGCAACAATCCATGGGTGCAACAGGATCGTGTTTTGCGTCACACTACTAGCAGAGAGGACGTAGAGGAGGAGGATGGGTTATTTAACTCGCCCTCTGCCGCCCCTTCCTCCATGCTCTGGTACAGTTCGCGAGAAGAGATGACACTCGCGAGCGATCGCGGCAACTCGCGAGACCACGCGGCGGCTCCTCCCGCGAAGAAATTTGTGCCCGCAGCCACGGTATTTACTACGCAGCCACAGCGGTACAGCGCCAATGGACACGCTACACTGCATGTGAATGGACACGAGCTCAGCAGTGACAAGGGGGAAGATTTACACAGCAATGGAACTGATATTGAATACGGTAAGCTACTAACTATCGGATAGTGCGAGGGGGGATTTGAATCATATCCCTGCTTATGGACCAGTTGCGTTTGTCGCGATTGGGTTAGGCCCTGCGGTATTTAGTGAAAGTTTGGATAGGTGCCTGCGGGGTCGTCGACGTAATTTCTGTTGTCAGTTCTGCTTTTCACTCGCCTTGTTTCCGCTCCCAGATGATTTGACAACGTTGACATCCCCGTCGGCACCGATTTATACTTTCACTAAATACCGCGGAGTCGCTATCGACCAACCCAATCTCGACAACGCAACTGGTCCGTATTTCTTTTATGACAGTTAGTGGACTGACCTGTAATTTCTCTGCAGACCAAAATACCCAACACCATATTCATCTGCCTACCTAATTTTGTTTCGTCGGAGTCTTGCGTTTCTAAACAAATATTCTACCAAGAGAAATGCAAAACATATGGCTCCGCTCAATCATAATGTAGGTAGGTTGTTTGTTGAATGTAAGTGTAAGATAAGTAGGAGAATGGAAAAAGTAACCTGATACTTATACATACATACATAGGTAGGTATGAAACTATGAAGGCGCATGACAGCCCAGTACGTGCGTACGCCTTCAATTCAAGCAGGTAGGGCACCTGTACTAATTGGTATAAGTATATGTGTGAACGTTTTGGATCGTTATTGTACGTATGTACGTGCAGTCCGTTTGTATGTGCGTAGAAATATGAGCATGGCTGTGAGTGATGCGTTGACAAAGTTTGCTCAGCATTCCAAGCTTTTCACCAAATTGAGTAAGCTTTCTGTCTCGATACGTGTGTAGATGGGTGACTAACACACGTCTATTGTGCGAAACTTACGTGCGCAGAAAACATGGTGAAATCAGCACCGTATGAAATCGGCGATAGAAGAGCCACCCCAAAACAACTTTACGTTTGGTTGCGTTGTGTACATTTCTTCTCACTTTAACTCCTCCCGGGATTCAAAGTCTCCGACGCCAACTGGTTGTGCAACCGTTGACAACCGACATATGGAGCAGTTGTACAACTGACGCCAACCGACATATAGCGGTTGTGCAACCGACGCCAACCGCGAAGAAAAGAAAAGAAGAAAGAAAGTGCAGGAATATTTCTTCCTTGTGATGCTGAAACGAAGTGAAAAAAGAATAAAATAAAATAAACGAAAATAAATAAAATAAAGATAAATAAAAATAAAATACAATCAAAATAAAGATAGGCCGAAATAAAATAAAGGTAATCTTTCTTCTTTTCTTTTCTTGGCGGTTGGCGTCGGTTGCACAACCGCTATATGTCGGTTGGCGTCAGTTGTACAACTGCTCCATATGTCGGTTGTCAACGGTTGCACAACCAGTTGGCGTCGGAGACTTTGAATCCCGGGAGGAGTTAAAACAGGACTTGACTTTTTAGTGTTTGTTGAGCCCGTAGCTATTAGCCCAACTCGGATTATCTCAGAAGAACGCAAAAGCTTTATGGAGGTTCATGCTTTGTTTGCCGTACGTACTAGAAACTGTACCTACATACATAGGTAGGCCTACTACTGTACATACTTGTTTAGACGTCGGTCTGGGGTCAGTTGGGGTGTGTAGGGCACACCTCACCCACCCTTTCACATACGTTACCCCACTCTCATATGTTGAAAAAACTACATTACCCCAAAGCTCACAGCCTTACTGTGGAGATCCCAGAAATTACATACACCCTACCCTACCCCAAATACCGTGCCGATGTCTGCTTGTTTTAGGCCCGGGTATCGTGAGTCGTCTGCGTCAGAAATTTGCGATTCTCGCCGAGAAAGCTGCCAAAGATCAGCAATACGGCGGCAGTCAACCCCACGCACGTTTGCGCTCATCCAGCATGGACAATTTACTGACCACGACCTCCCCCGGGCGTCCGCCTTTACTACGCTTGTCCGCCTCCAATACAACTACGGTAATTCAGCCGCTTAGCCGCTCTTCCAAAGAGGTGGATGAGGAGGAGGAGGAGTTGAAACGCGACGGCGTGGCGGCTCCTGCGTTATCGGAGCTGGGCGTGGAATATTCCCGCTCTTTCTCCAGTCTCAACACGCTGATTCGCTACTTTAACGACGGCGGCGCTGGGCAGAAAATTTCGGCCCCGGAGAAAGAAGAAGGGAAACGGGAAGAGGACGAAGAAGAACCACCGGTTCCTTTGACCCTGGCGCATTTGAAGAGGAAATTCGAGCCGTCCTATGCGTTACCCGGCGGCGGATTTCCGACGATTCGACAGGAAACGACGGCGCCGACGCCGACTAAGTCACCAAATACGACGACGACTAGAATGATGGCGACAGTGCCGTTAACGAACGCGTCGGTCGCCGTCGCAGATTTCGACCGACACCCTCCGTCTCCCCCGACCCCTAGCGGCTTGAATCTGCAACAGCAGCAGCACAAGCAGAAGCAGGTTAAGCCCCCGTTTCAGCCTCCGTCTCCTCCGACCCCTAGCGGCCTGAATCCGAAACTGCAACAGCAGGTTAAGCCCCCGCTTCCCAGCAGACCGACCACCCTTCCTGCGTTTTCATCGTCGGTGACACCGTTGAAAAAGAAGAGCAGCGTGAGCTTGGAAGTGGAAACGGGAGGGGAAAAGAAGGAGCCGGAATTTCTGCTGGTAGGCCGGAAACTGCGTCCGGTTCCGGTGACCCAGACGGCGGCCCTGGATCTTAAGAGTCCGCCGGATCCGGGCGAGGGTGGCAGGCGACGACCGTTTGTTGGCCAGAAACAGCAGACGCCGACGAGTTCAAGTAATGCGCAGCTGCCGAAGGGGGCCGGCGACGATTTTTTGGCGGCGGCAAAACCTGCGTACGTGATTGGTGGACAGCAGCAGCAGCAGAACGGACACCGGCCGCGCGTCTCGCCGGATCAAAGTCCGCCACCCGAGGAGCCGCTGCCGCCGCCCGTTTCAGCCAGCTCCTCCTCCGTGCTCGCCGTCGCCACTGCAGGGCGAGAGGAAAAGGAAGAGAAAGAAGAAGAAGGAACGGGATGGAAATGGGAGCGGCAGAAACGGCAGCAGGAGAAATCGGCTGCTGCGTTTGGTTCTGCGGGAGAAGAGGAGGAAGAGGTAGGCCTACCGTATGAATACATTTTACACCTGAATTCAATGTATGATATTTACAGGATCGTTAACACATACCGCGACCAGGCGTCATTGCTAGCAACAAGTCGATAAGCTGTTGTCGGTTTGTTGTCCATTTATACAGTATGTGGGTGTTGTCGGTTTGTTGTCCGTTCGTCAACAAACCGACAACACCCATATAAACAGACAACAACACCAAACAGACAGCAATTTGTTGCCAACAATGACGCCAGATCGCGGTATGTGCTTAAAGCTGCATCTTTTGGTCTGCTCTGTTGTCATTTCTCCTTTCACCAACACTATCCGCATCAATCAATCAATAAACCATACTTATTTGCTTTCATTCCAGGTCGCCTCCGAGTTGTCGAGCGACGACGAAATACACTACGACGTGGAGCAGCAACATCGCGGATTGGAGCCTCGCGACAACAACTATAGTCGCCTGCGTGGGGTGGCCAGTCCGACATCGCCCTCTCACGAACAGTTTAAGCGGCTGGGGTCGGTGCCTTTGACCGGGGACGGCTCTGGGATCGCGGAGATGCAGCAGCTGCTCTCGCGCTTCGACACGCTCAAATCACCCCCGCCGATGACTGCCAAAGAGCAGCGAGAACGAGAGGTAATTGTGTGTAACTAGGGTGTAGATCAGAATCAGAGGGGAGGAGGATGTACGTATGTGTGTGGGTGGGTTGTGTTGTGTGTGTGTGTTGAATGTATATATGTATGGTATGTATGTATGTATGTATGTATGTATGTATCAGTCTTTGTTATACGTCGGTTGTCGAATTTACTCTATGATGCGCGATAGGATGTAGGTACTACATGTATGTGCAGACATGCAGAAATCTTTATCGGTAAGGCCATTGGACTGACGTGACGGCATGACTTCGTGCATACGTACAGTACCTACGAACCTAATTGCTGTGTAGCTTGTTCCTTACATTATATCACCACGAACGCACCACTTCCTGTACACACCATTTTGCTGTCATTTTGCTTCAGGAGAAGGAAGAGAGGGCGTGGTACGAGCAGGAGTCGGAAGAATCGCCGCCCCCGCTTCCCCCACGTCCTGCACCCAGCGTCGCCCTTAAACCCACCTCACCATCATCTGGCCAGCCACCGTTAAGAGGCAGAGAAGCACCCGGAAAAGATGAGGAAGAGGACTCGGAATCATCTTCAGCCACTGTGGATATGCTGCGCAACATGGCGAACACGATCGCTCAGTACGTGTCCACCTCACCTTCAGTGAGCCTAAGTCAGTCTACTGCTACCTACACTATGAGTCCTAGCGGCGGTGGCGGCGCCGCCCTTAATTCCACCTACACCGTCACTCCGTCTAGCAGTTCGGAAAGCGCCGGGCGGCATTCTATGGAGGCTGCCTCTCCTGCTCTTGCTAACTCTACGGTGGTGGGCAAGGAGAAGAAAGAGGACCCTTGTCACCATCTACTACATCACCATGAGACCCCGCTGCAGGAACATGGAGCTATCAGGTAGGATCGTGCTCTACTCTTGGATATCCGACAATTGAGTTGTTAGGGGCGTAGGGGATGTCCATTTTCTTTTAGTGCATTTTTTTATACGAATTTCCGTACGACTACGTTTCCGTAACAGCTCAACTCGCGGATATCGCTTCTAATACATCCGTCATCCTACATACAATACATACGTACTTTTTGGGTTCTTTTGTGTGCGCAGATACCCGTCAGAGGTGGAGCAGCCTGAACTGGTGGTGGCGATAGCGGGGGACGGAAATCCCATACATCATACGCTGATCTCCTTAGCTTCGGAGGAAGATATTCCGGCGCTGATGGAAGAAGAGGAACCGCTCAATTTCGTAATGGAAGGCGAACATCCGGTGGTGGTCGGACAGGGAAACTTGAAGGAAGCTAGACACAGGACGCATAGCAAGGTATGTGCGTACTACTGTACCTACTAATGCATACTGCATTACGTGTATGTACGTGTGCAGAAGGGTAGCATTGGGGAATGGATAGTCGGACCCCCAAGTTTTACGCACATAGCTGCAGGGGTAGTAGGTATGCGTGCGTTTCTGTCGGTGTCAGTGTACACACAAAGGTTTCTGTTGTATGTGTACAGTACAGACACCTTTGTACACCATAC
>JASAMW010005612.1:0-13250 GCA_030247985.1 Epsilonema sp. ZAB3_2 | reverse complement strand
AGCAGAGACAGCAGGGAATGCGGCAAAGGCTAAATTAAACACAGATTACAATGCTAATGTGGCCACGTATAAAGAAAAATCCCTTCCACCCAAGAAGTTCTGTCTCCGAGCGATGATCAGAAGGGATTGTGCTTGATAGAACCTGCCTGGATGGGACAACTATTGTACCCAGTTTGAAAAATACTTCAAGTTGGCAACAAAAGGCAATTGGAATAAGGGGGGCCCGAAAGGGAATGTTCAACTGTGACCTGTCAAAAGGATACCGTCTACGATACATTTGTAAGAAGATGTGTACAGTCTACTCTGACCTTGTAAAAGTGGGGCTGCACAAGAGATCGCTCCCACAGCTGCAGCTGATCCAAAGCATTTGTGCAAGACAACTGAAGATGACCCGGTGTACTCTTATAGATGCAGCTAAAAAAGATGATAAATAAGGTAGATACATTGGTGATTAGTGTGTGCAAATTGATTTGTGGATGCTGCAATGCATGTCGCACAAGTTGTATTGTATCATTTATCTCAATGTTGGTTGGCAAATGAGTAGTGAATGCGATCATTTTCATTCTTTTCCGCCTGAATGCAGATTCTTGAGTCTGCGTGAAAGAAGATGATGTCATATTGAATGCTTCACAATGCATCCTCATTCAAACATCAGCCGAGCCTCGTGTCCCATGTCTAATGCAGCCCCTCCAGCACACAGCACAGTATACGTACTACAGAAGCTGGTCGTTCAAACAAATCTCCCCAATGACATCAATCACACTTCTGCGCAATTCAGACAACACAACAGATCCGGCACGAGGCCCGATTACCACTACATACTTTTACCAGGGCACCTGTCCATTATTCGCGATTCCCCTTTAAACTTAACCCTTAAAATTAGTCAGGGCTCACGTGGATGCAGAACAGGGAGCGACCACTGGTCAATGTTTGCTAATGTGCTTGACAGTCGTCCTTCTCGATACTACCAACTACACTGACTTCCAAACGACACTATACTGTAGCACAGCACTTCGTTTCAGTAAGATTAGCGACCTCTGCTCTGTGCACTGTTTGTATGTGTGGCTGGCTATGGCTAGTCGCTCCCTACTGCCCTTCCCGCAAACTACTTTAGCGCTTTGAGGACTGACCACACGAACGCTCAAGGAGAGGAAATGACAGATAAACCAGAAAAGCTCTAAGCTGCTGCCTGTCAGCAGGTAGCTCCCACAGTCAATACGTACGTTGCAGCAACCAAGCCAAACCACTCAGACATCGGTCACTGCAGTTTGACCAAGAAATGACATTTGAGAACGCCCACCCACGTTAAAACTTCAAGACCGAGGGCAAAATACGTACAGTATGTGTGTATGTGTATGCATACGTATGTACTATGAGCAGATAAGCCTTGTTGGAGGTTGTAGTTACTCTCTTCACTTCAGTATGTTTTCACAAAAGACAGTTTTTGGAGCTTCTAGTAGGTGCGTTTTGCGTTTTGTTTTCACAGTCTTGCCTGCAGTGTCCATCTACAGTAGCAGCTTTTACTAACTATCACCGGCACACCAAGTATTAGCGAAAGTGGTGTCATCAGTAGAGTGGATTGGATTGCTCTCTCTTCTCCATATAGCCTGCCTAAGGATGCATTGTTATTCTCTTACTGCTGCCACTGTTGCCCTGCTTCGCATACCTGATCCATACTGCCTGGTTAAGTCGCAGTCAAGATGTCTGAGGAGCTGGAGTTGGAGACGCATAGACTTCAAAGGAAAAAGCGGCAAAGTGAGTTCGAATTTCAGTCAGTAATGGGATCGGAAATAATTTGCACTTTGCACATGTGGTAAACAAGCACATGGTGAATTCACTTCACTGTATGTATGCATTGTATTCTATGGGGTGAATTGTATTCACCATGATTTCGACCACCATGTGAATGAATGAATATTGTGAGAAAATGCGTTTCGCGCCGTATGGGAGCAAGTGAGAATGCTCAAAATTAGGCAAAACAAACTCGAAGCTCAAACTCATCGTGAATTCACTGAGTTTTGTCACTCGTCACGTGTGTAAATTTTCATTTTGCTTCGAGACCCCATTTGTCCTATTCGGCGATTTGTCAACAACTTGCTTTCATTTGTACCCAGGTTTTTCAATCATTTTGTAAGGCTGCACTCTGCAGCGTATGCCAAATATGATATAATTACACTTTTTAATTCTGGAATACGGTAAAAGGCGGATAAGGGTGAAAATGAGAAGGTTTAGTGCGCCGCTAACTATTCCATTTCGCTCGAACAGCTCGTGTAGTCATGTATCACTGGCTTGTATTGTATTCGCCTTTCGCGATAACGCTGTTCTTGATTTTCGCATTTCACTTAGCTAACTTGAACTTTTTCGCACACTATCAAAACTTGCCACGTAGTAAATTTTTGTTTACTCCTAGAGCGCGCGCGCTAGGAGTACGAAAAAAAATTACTACGTGGCGAGTTCTGGTAGTGTGATAAAAAGTGCAAGTTAGCTAAGTGCGCTGCGAAATCACGCACAGCGTTATCGCGAAAGGCGAATACTGTAGTGCACTGACTGATTACGGTGCATAACAAGCGTGATGTAGACAAATGAGCATTTGTTTTCAGCTGCCGTTGTTGGTACATCGTGCCTGGAGAATACCGACTGTCGTAGGGGCACCTATTGCGACAGTACACGGCGCTGTTCCTGCCTCAGCACTTACACGGAGATCAGCGGATATTGCTGGCCAAGTAAAGGAGGAGGGAAATTCACTACTGCAACAACATACTATACCGTATTTTTACTGGTGCATGCTTAGTTAGCCCCATGGCTATTGGTAGCTTATGACCAACGTACAGTATATAGGTAGATTCAAGTACCCTACAGTACACATGGGGCTATGCATAGGGGGCTATGCTATGCACAGGTAAATACACTATGTACAGTATTTGCATTGCCGACGACTTCGGCTTTCGGCAATCGTAGGTAGCGCGTTTAGAAGTTTGAAAAAAATTGAATGTTCCCTTTCTCCAGAAATCAACCCTGGAGAAGCCGGCTGCACCTACAGCAAGCAGTGCAGCGCCGTCTGGCCCAACGCCTACTGCAGCGGCGGCAGTTGTCGCTGCGGCAACAATCAGCCGCCTTTCGCCACTTCCGACGGACCCGTCTGCCTCAACTACGGTAGTGTCCACTCCTTGGGTTATTTATTGGGTTTTGTCGTCGGTCAGGTTGGACAGTTATTGTATATGTACGTTTTTCATGCATACGTAAATTTCTGAAGCCGTGTATAGGCATAACCAGAACCACCCATCCTTTTGAACCCATCGTGTTAACGCCCTAGTGCTCGTTCTACTCGAGTATTACACAAAATAATGCACAGTTGTTTGTTACCTGCGTATGGTGTGTACGTATGGTGTGTTGTGTACGTATGTACGTGTAGGCTACTGTCCAATCAACGGCGAGAACACGAAGCTGAAATTGACCAATGGCGAGGCGGCGGACTGTCCAGGTGGGCTGCCTGACGAATGCGGCGATGACCAAGTCTATGACTGCGTCTGCTCCGTTCCTGGCCTTGATTGCCTTAACGCCGTCACCTTCTGTTGCCCCTCCAAAGGTACGAGTATGTCATGTCAGGGGGGTAGGTAGTAGAGATGCCGCGATATATCGATATCGATATCGAATTAGTCGATATATCGAAAATTTTTCTGGTATCGATATCGATAATCGTATCGAATTTCTAAATTTTGAAAATATCGATATCGATCTCGATATCGGCCTTTTTTCTAAAAGCAATATCGATATCGATATCGTATCGAAATTGGGCAAAAGTAAAATATCGATATCGATCTCGATATCGACCATTTTTTGCAAAAAAATATCGAAATTTCGATGCGCTTGCAGCGCCTTTTTTGGCTAAAAATTAGCTCGCGCTACCTATGATTCAGTGAAAATTTTCTGCCACCCAAGTACATGTATGTAACCTGACAGGTTGTGGTGAGATGATGATGTTATACTGTAATGTTCCGTATATAGCCCCCTCATGTATAGCCCAAATCGGTCACTAGTGCTTGCTCTTATGTATAGCCCCCTATTTTGAACCACAAAAAGCAAGGGAAATCAAGCGTTTTTGCGCTAAAAACAGCGTTTTTGAGGTGATTCAGTGTTTTGAGGTGCTTTTTGTGGCCATCAGTCAGATGTCTTTGATTGCCTAACTTGAAAATTTGATTGTGAATTAGCTGAAAAAGCTTCTTGATTACTCAAAGCTACCTTCATATACAGAGTGTCTCAAAATAAACGGTCCACCTTTCCGTGCATGTAACTCTGGAACCACATCTTCGATTTTCATGCGGTTTCTTTTATTTTGTAGCCAAGGCTTCAACGCAGATGTGTACAAAATTTCAACTATTTCATCCACATACTTTGGAGATTGCGACGGTTTGAATCTCGAAGCTCAAAATCGACGTTTTTCTTCAGTAATGGAGAAAAATCTCGGTCTTATTCTTTCAAGATGCCAGTTCAATGCGTTTGCTACCCTGGAACTGGGGCTAACGCATGAGGTACACATTTTCTAGCATTTTGGAACATCTTTTTTTATTACGAGGCTAATTTTGTTTGGACCATGTACAGAAGACCGCCCCTAATCAGCACTATCAGTTTGAAAAACCCTCGTTTTTACTGCTGGGGAAAGAACGTGTTTGAGCAGCTTCCACTTAGCCTATGAAGCTCAAATTGTTTACACGTCTGAGTTGAAGCCTTTGCTACAAAATACAAAAAAAAACCGCATGAAAATTTAAGGTGTGGTTCCAGAGTTACATGCACTGGAAAATGGATGGTTTATTATGAGACACCGTGTAGTGTACAACAGGTTTATTGGTGCGCCATGGAAATTTTGATCTATTTTTAACCATTTTCAAAATATCGATATCGAGTCGATATTCTGTCCAAAATATCGATATCGATATCGATATCGACCCTTTGAAAATTTTAGATATCGATATCGATATCGTATCGAATTTCCAAAAGTTCGAAATATCGATATCGGTCATTTTACAAAAGGTAGTATCGATATCGATATCGATTTTCTGACAGTTCTGATATCGCGGCATCTCTAGTAGGTAGCCCAAAAAATCTTGAGGCGCAAAATAAAAAATAAAGGGTAAAAGCTGAGTATAGGGAATCTGGGGGCCGAAGGCCCCCAAACGGGGTCTGGGGCGGAGCCCCAGCCGCCGGAGGCCATTGGGGTCTGGGGGCTTCGCCCCCAGCGGGGGTCCAGGGGGCAGCGCCCCCTTGGAAAATTTTTTGAATTTGGAGCCATATATGGTGCATTTTCCAATGATCTGAGACAACTTTGCATGTTACTACAGGATAAAAAGATAAATAAGGTGCGCCAAGCACATTCAGTACATCATGTAGGCTAGTTTAACATACGTACTGTTGTAGGCTAGGGCACGGGCAGAATAAACGCGAGTTGCTTACAGGCAAAACGAAGGCTGGCGGAGGAAGGAAAGGGAGGGTGAGGGAAATGGATGGAGCAGTGAGTGACCACTGGGTGGACACACGAAAACAGGCCAATGAGCAAATATGGCATATTCGCATTATTCATGGATTATTGGAGCACCATCACTGTCAGAGTTTCATAATTTCAGAAAAGCTGACAAGCTGACCAAAAATTTTGCGCCTCTAGCAGCCAATATTTGAGGCGGAAAATGAAAACAGAGGCGCGTTTGCGCCTCAAGTTACTACGTACCTACCCCCCTGCATGTACAGTATCCCAGGGGTCTTCAGGGGTATACGGTCGGTGGCCTAAAATTTTTGGGGCGTAAAATTTAGGAGAGCCAATCGGGGGGTTTGGGGGGGCGGAGCCCCCAATAAAACGCCCCAACTTACTATGACCGTATACCCATACGATCAGTACAAGAATTAGCATCGAACGATCTGTAAATTATGGCTGTACATACATACATACAGTACATTACATACTATGTACAGTAAGTAGTATTCACGGATTGCGCCAATGTTTCGTCCTTTCCACATAAGGACGAGCATTGCAATTTTTGTGTACTGACGTCTTCATCGCTGCGTCAGGCTCTGTCAGTCTACTGCGACGCACCAATTCAATTACCCCTTGCCCTACCCAAGTCGAGAAGGAAAATTTGCTGAATGTGCCAGGGAATCGAACCCTGGACCTTTCTCGTTCCAGGCGAGTACCTTGACCATTTGGCTACACACCCAGACGACCTCAGCCGCACAACTTTCCCTTTTGATCATGAGACAGCTATCCGGTAAGTTAGTTACCCAAGTTAGTTACCCCGCAATTTCGGTACATATGTTTGTAGCGCTAGCCTGCATTCAAGCGGTGGATCCTGGCACAACGCCAGCGGGGGGAGGAGGCTCAGTCACGCGCTATTATCACAATTCCATCACCAGCAACTGCGAGATATTCTCCTATCGAGGAGACGGAGGCAACGCCAACAACTTCGAGACCCTGGATCAGTGCGAAAGCTACTGCAAGTCTTGTAAGTAGGGTACTGTACTATTGTGGGTAAACCCTGTTGCATAACTTTAAAAGCTACACAGTGTTATGGGCAGGATCAGGCTGTCCTACTTACTTGTGCCCTTTGAAAAAAAACAAATTTTAATCAAGCTCCACACGACCAGTTAGGATACTGTAGAACATAACAGTTGTTTCATACATTGCCCGTCCCCATCCCTCGGCTCCTTTCACTTTCAATACGGAAAGACATCGTATTTACCTTAAGCAGCGAGGCGTATTTTTTTCAGCTTGCCCCAGAGGACGGCCGAGGTATATGCCAGCTTTCCCGCCCACTGGAGCTGTTGTTGCGGAACCTGTCACCTGCAGAGGTCCCGGAGCCAGCAGTCAGGGCTGCGGTAACAACTACGACTGTACGGACATCGGCGTGAACAGTATCTGCTGTCCTAACACAAGTACGTATAACCCATTCTTCCCAAGACAGGTGTTATGTAACTTTGGTGCTGTATATGTAGCTCAGTTTGCAGAGTACTCACACTCAGACGTATAGCGAGGGTCCTGCCTGGGTTCGAGTCTCGCCCAGCTCTGCGGGAAATTAATTTTTTCTTTCTTGTCTGCGTGAAATGGAAAGGGTCACAGTATCTCTTAGAGAAGATTGCAGAGTATTACATAGTTGTTTGGAAATGAGAGTGCACTTTTTCTGCTTGCAGGATATATCTGCAGCAATAACGGTGGAATACCATATGCGAACACACCAACAGATCCCTTCGCGGCTGGCACTCTGCCATCCACTGGCGCACCTACATACGCAAGGTATTGCAGAGGGTACATAGGGCGACATATGTACTGCATGTACGTTTGACGTACGTACGTCCGAAAAAGCATGGACCTGTCGTGCACATTTAGATACTACTTTGACTCGAGTATGAGCCTGTGCATGCCGTTCACCTACAATGGTCAGGGAGGAAACTTCAACAATTTCTTGACCGAGGAGCAGTGTTCCAGATTCTGCGCAAGAAGTATTGCAAAGCACCCTACGCTGTAAAGAGTCGTGCTTCGGCCCCCACGCGCCGAGAAAGGAAAACGGCGTCTGCACGTGCGTTCTTGTATTCGTTCTGTTGTGAAGAATCGTTATTTTCACGTTTGAACTGGCGCGCGGCGTGTCTTTCCTTCCCGCGTGGGGGCCGAAGCACGACTCCTCAGAGTGTAGGACGCTTTACGTGTCCACAAATATGACTTATCATCATCACACGTAATCCCGTTTATGATGTGTTGCGCTAACTCCCTCAATGAGCTCAGTTGGCCACCAGTCATGCGGCCACCTGAGGCTGTGGAGGAGGTTAACTCTTCCCGATCTTCAAAGTCTCTGTTGACAACTGGTTGTGCAACCGTTGAAAACCGACATATGGAGGAGTTGTGCAACCGTTGGCAACCAACATATAGCTGCAGTTGCGCAACCGTTGACAACCATCGTACCAGTTGTCAACGGAGACTTTGAAGATCGGGAGGAGTTAAACCCGAGCAGTTTACCGGGTCAAATCTCATTCTTCGTTACAAAAAAAGTTGAGTTTTGGGAGCCAGCTCGACGCTCAAGAGGTCGAGGGGAGAGAGTTTGGGATGGGGTTAATTTTGTCAATCAATACGCAGTGTACGTACATATGTGTATGTGTTACTATCTTATAGCAACCTGTATGGCCGGAGAACCATTGAAGGATAGGACCGGATCCAATAATATCCAGTGCACAGGCAGCGCTTCCTGTCCCAACACGCACGAATGCATCATGAGTCTCTGCTGTCCTCGGAAACGTATGCACATCATGTTCTTTTACAGCCGCAGAACGTTATTATGAATTCTTGATAAAACTTTTCATGCATGTTCCATCTAGGATGGGCAGCCAAGGGGTAATAAAATAGGCGATTACCCCCTGGCTCTTGTAGTTTTGTTTATGTTGCGTTGGGCATTGGCCGTACTACTTTTATTCGATTGCAGAAACCGTATGCAGCCAGCCGCAGGCCATAGGCACGTGTGGCAATTACGTGGAGCGCTACTGGTACAATGCGCGCACTCGCAACTGCCAGATCTTCACCTTCAGCGGCTGCCAGGGCAACGACAATAACTTCCCCACCTACGACGACTGTCAGACTTACTGCTCTGACACCAGCGGTATGGATTTGGAATTGGTGTCGTCTCAGTAGACTGACATACAGGCCCGACGTAGCGAGGAAGACGGCACTAAACAAAATTACAGTGCTCGCCCTTGTATGTGGAAGGGGCGAAACATCATACTTACGAGTTAGTTGACCCTGCGGCGTTTTTGTATGGTAAACGAGGGTTTTCGTATGAACTCGTAAGATTGATGTTTCACGCATCTTATCTATTTTTTCTTCCCGCGGTGTTTGGTTGAGCCAGGCAGCGGTCTTTACTGACGTCTCCCTCGCTACGTCGGGAACTGTCAGTCTACTGCGACGAAACCAATTGATTCAGTTCTGGTAGCGTGGGGGTAATTTGGGCCACAAGTTTGAAAATAATTTTTGCCACAGGGACCCTTTGAACCAAGACAGGCTTCTGGTCTTTGTTGTAATTTTTCTTGATTTCTTTTCCAGTTGAACCGCTCTGCCCACAAGGCAAGGCGCTGAAAGATTCTTTCGGCAACTACATCGTGTGTGGTGGAACGACCCAGCTTCGTCAAACCTGCCCGGCTAATTTCCTCTGCTACTTCGATGGAACGAATTATGGGTGCTGTGCAACTCAAGGTAATACTGTATTTTATGCACGTAGCTTTATTCCACCTACTTCACTTTTGCTCCAACTGCACATCGTTATTCACGGATCGAAAGTGACTTGACTACTTCAGCTTCAGCTTATTTCCAAGAAACATGGTGTAGAACTGTACAGGGTACGATAGGGTAAAACCGGACACCATTATCTGCCCCGTAAAAGTGGGGTGGGTATTGCAGTAGATTGGGTATTATAGTAGAACAAGAAATTTCATGAACCATTGAAATTTTTTCTCAGCCAATAAAAGACGTAGAGCACAGCGGTCAAAACTTCCACGGCTAACTTTAGCTCGCCGTTCCAATAAAAAAAACCGTTTGTCTCCAGCTGCTCTCAGTGTCGAGATCTCGCCGATTTTCTTCAGCACTGAAATCGTGTCACCATTTGGCAGACGCTAAACCACGCAAACCACGACACCCCACGACCCTGTACGCCCGATGCGCATTTTCATCGTCTTCATCACGTACGCTTATTTCTGCCATTTTGATTTTTCGGACATTTGCGAGGTTTAGAATTGCCCAATGGTCCACGCCCAATTTGGCGATTTCAGTACTGAAGAAATTTGGCGAGATCTCGACACACAGTGCAGCTGGAGACAAACGGTTTTTTTTATTGGAACGGCGAGCTAAAGTTAGCCGTAGAAGTTTGACCGCTGTGCTCTACGTCTTTTATTGGCTGAGAAAAAATTTCAATGGTTCATGAAATTTCTTGTTCGACTATAGTAGGCTAGATAGCGGCAACGCAAAAAATAACATATCTTCGGGATTTTTCGGTCTTGCCCCACATTACCCTAATACTTGAATTTGGCGTGTTTTAGCCTACACGTGTTCCTTGAACAACGACCCCGGCACGCCGTGTGGACCGACTAGCAGGCGCTGGTACTTCAACTCTGCGCGACGCAGATGCCAAACGTTCACCTACAATGGCTGCGACGGCAACAGTAACAATTTCGCCACACAGACAGACTGTCAGGATTACTGCGGTGTAGGCGGTAAGTAATTTCTAAATCGTTGGAGTAGGCCTACATGCCCTGAAATAAAAGGCGTGTGTTCTTTTTTTCCGTGAGATGAGCGTGACTGTACATATGTCACTCTTTCTTTAAAGGGTGTCCCGATGGAGGCGAACCGTTCAGAGAGACCAGTGGTCAGTACAGGGTGTGCTCTGCGGGTGCCTCTTGCCCTTCCACGCATTTCTGCGCTCAAGTCACGCTCAGCGGCGTTTCCAGTACCAGTACCAACACCTACAACTACTGCTGCCCCACCAGAAGTATGTACTGTACAGGGTGTTCCAGAAGTATTTATTTACTAGTTTCACCTTGTAATGCCTTGCTTGCTTTATATTTTCAAAGCAAGTGGCTCAGGGCTAATGGCCCATTCACATCGAAGACATGCGCCGCGCGTACGCTCAGCGTGTCCCACGCAAATGCATGGACAGCCATATAATAATGTGAATGAGCCATCATAATTCATAACAAACCATGAATGTACGTTTTGGTGGCAATATTTCAGCCTACATTTGCTCCCTGTCCAGAGATCAAGGCGTGCGCTGCGGTTCCTCGGCGCTCACCCGCTACTTCTTCAACGTGGCCACCAGAAACTGTGAAACGATGACCTACAACGGCTGCGAAGGCAATCGCAACAACTTCGCCACAATGAGCCAGTGCCTCAATTACTGCAACTCTGCCGGTAAGTTGTATGCAATTATAAAATTTGAAAGGCATCGGTTTGGATACGGTAATAAATAGTACAATTGCAGTCAAAATAAGGTAGCGTGGGGCAAATCCGACCACCCTCATGGCGGTATTACCCCTAATTCAAAACATGGCTGTCGAAACGTAGCTCTCTGTATTGCTTTCGTTCCTAGCCATTGCCAACAGCCTAGGCTAGTAGCTACTTACATAGTACATGGGGTAACACCCTCAATGTGCGGTTTTATTCCACGCTACCCTAGGGTACCTATCAGCCGACGTGGGCGTATATTGTACATATTGTAACGGAGGAATTACTTTGATTTGACCTAATTATGCCCTAAAACGCATGCTCTATGCCTAAAAATTATGCGTCTGCATGCACCGGTAAAATAGAAGTACGGCACCTCTGTTTTGTTTTCAGCCTGCGCGGCGGGCCAAGTCGCCCTGCGGGACACCGTGAATAACCAGCTGAGCACCTGTACCACCGGGCAGATGGGCAGCTGTGGCGCGGCGGGCTACACCTGCATTTACTCCACCCTCCTCGGCCAGAACATCTGCTGCGGGGCGACGGTGTCCGCGGACACGTGTCCGGGCGGCCTCAGCGCCTACATCTCGCCCTTCACCAACAACGCGCTGCAGTGCCAGCCCAACGTGGTGGGCTCCTGCCCCTCCGGCTTCAGCTGTCGCTACGCCGCCACCCAGAATCAGTACTTCTGCTGCGGATCGGCGGCGGGTACAGTTTTTGTAAAAAGGGACCATTTTTGATGACCATTTTTAAAGGACCATTTTTAATAACCATTTTTATAGGAAAGGGACCATTCTTTTTGTAGGGCGCTGCACACGTGGAGCGAGAAAATTCCCGGGGAATTTCGTCGTAAGTATGCGATATGAAACAGTGGGAGGCCGTTGAATTCTTCGGGAATTTGCAAACGCACCAAATAAAGTGTGAACACGTGAGAAAAATTTCGCGTGTGGGAGCAAGTAGAATGCTCAAAACGCGGAAGTTCAAACTCACCCTGAACTCACCGCGAGTTCATCACTCACCACGTGTGTATTTAGCGCACTACTGATGGCCTGGAATGCCCTGACAGCTGGGTTAACCCATCGCGAATGCTCGTTGCACCACTCCGTGGCTGTGTTGTTATTTTTAGTGCAGTGTCCTGCTGGGGGCAGCGCCTACATTGACCAAGGTTCCAACATGCCCCGAAGATGTACGCCTGGTGTAGTGGGAGCCTGTCCGATCCAGTACACATGTCAAGCCACATCCATCAATGTGGGAGGAGTCACGTCTACCACTGGATATTGTTGCGGAGGAAGTAAGATGTAACTTAGCACTGTCTTTTCGTGAAGGACTGTATGGAAGGCTAAGACCTACAGTCTGTCTTACAGCATCTTACCTATGTACTGTGTTTGGGTCATGAGACCGTGGGTCAACCTCGACATAACATTATTGGTGTTTTAAGAAAGCCGGTACAGTGAGCTGTGCAACTTTCTTTGTTCACAGCTTATGTAGTATGTATGAAGAATGTATGAAGAATGTATGTATGAAGAAATAACGAAAGAGACCAGCCAAATATCCTTTTTCTTCATATGTAACCTTCATTTCATACGTATGTTCACAGTGCAATCGTATGGACAGTACGTGGCATGCGTACGTATAACTAATGTACTGTACGTGGACAGTACACTATGCAATGTAGTGGCAGTACATACCCATGTGTTTGTATGCGTGTAGGTGGTACGTAGACAGGTGACAGATGCATGACTGTTGAGCTGCTATTGTAGGCGACATATGCGGAGCCGGTTACGATTCTTATCGCATCAACAATCAGCCGATAGCCTGCAACATCAATTCAGCCAACGTCTGCCCACCGCCCTACCAGTGCAAACTGACCGACAGCAACACCGGCCTCTATTACTGCTGCCGTCTCACACCCACAAGTGAGGCTTTAAAATCCAGAGCTCTGCTCTAATCATGTCTAGCTGCGAATTACTAGTATGGGGGTTGGTTCACATTCTCCTACATAGTATTGGGGACCTTAGCTTCATTTATGGGGCTACCAGGCATACCGTGTGAATGCGAGGATTTCCAATCGAGAAGGAAAATATGCGTGATTTGCGAGGAGGGAATCGTACCCGGGACCTCTCGCGTTCACCGCCCTTACCATTGAACTACACGTTCCAGTTTTGGAAGTAGACAATATTGTGCTGCTCGGCATACCCCAGCAAGCTTATCGCTGCGCTATTTTCAGCTCCGGTGAACGTCTGTGGAACCGGCTTCTCCTCCTACATTCTGAACAACGCGCCAGTGATCTGCTCAA
>JASAMW010005609.1:0-74241 GCA_030247985.1 Epsilonema sp. ZAB3_2 | reverse complement strand
AGCCTTTTGACCCATAATCGATGCTCATATTGTCGAATCGTGCCTTGTGTAGGGGTTTGTGTTTGAAAGTTTTTTACCAACGATTGTGTTTTGAGCCTCTATTGCCGTGCTGAATTCGTAATGTCACTTTATGTGAAAGCTCATTGAAGTAGAAAAAGCATTTTATCACGTGTTTGCTTTCTACGCCAGCATATGTATCTTCATTCAGCACATGCACATACATACGTATATACCAAACCGGCAATAAGAAAACTTCAATATTTAGTCTTCTATAAATAACAATAGTTTCGTAAAAAACAATAAGTTTCAAAGGCAACCTTTCCTCGCACGAATAAAAACTTACATATGTAGAAGCAGCTCATCACAGAAATCCGTACAATCACGCTACTATCCATCAAGCAAGAGACAGCTACAATTCTCTTCTTAATTCCGATCACACATTCACTCTAGAACCTTTATGTGCTACTCTCTGTGTAAATTGATTGAAGACTAATGCTGTAGAGCGCTTCTCTGGAAATGCACCATAGGCACCTTTTTTTTATGGTCGAGAAGCCGTTTTCCAAACATATTGAGACTTCCGCATTACGTTGCTGACCAGTTTAAAATTTAACCCCTCCTGTATGCTGAGATATGGCTGCTGGTAGGCCCAAATGCCCCCTTTGTGCCAGCCACTTTTTTCAAAAGTTCTTAACATCATTCTGCTCCATTTTTTTCGCTGATTTCGGTTTGGGGCATGCCCCTCCGATATTTTGATGAATATGGCATGATATAGACCAAAAAGGGGTAATTTTGGCTAATTTGATCATTTTCGTCAATTTTTTTGGTGAATTTATCAGAATATCGGAGGGGCATGTCCCAAACCGAAATCAGCGAAAAAAATGGAGCAGAATGATGTTAAGAACTTTTGAAAAAAGTGGCTGGCACAAAGGGGGCATTTGGGCCTACCAGCAGCCATATCTCAGCATACAGGAGGGGTTAAATTTTAAGCTGGTCAGCAACGTAATGCGGAAGTCTCAATATGTTTGGAAAACGGCTTCTGGACCATAAAAAAGGTGCCTATGGTGCATTTCCAGAGAAGCGCTCTACAGCATTAGTCTTCAATCAATTTACACAGAGAGTACCTTTAGCAGGTCGGTCCGCTATCCCATAAAATTACCCACCAGTATTCAAAACCATTCGGAACCAGAGAACAAAGTTCCGTCACCAACAAGTCAATAGCAGTTTATTATTCTTTCACAATCTTCACCTTTGGTGCTCATAAGAATAATTGTACGGTGCTCCCGGGGGTCTGCCTCCTCTTCCTCCTGAATGATGAGTATTTGCACTGGCGCTACTACTGTGCGATGATGAGTTATTGTAGGCCTGCTGCTGCTGGTAATACGCGTCGTGTCCAGCCTCGTGTTGTCTGTGGTGATAATGATGCTGATGTTGTTGATGGTATTTGGGATTGGGCGCTTGATTGTAGCTGAGTTGTGGCTCGCTCCTTCGGTAGCGCGGTTCCGTGTAACCGGAGTGACTCCAGTTGTAATGCTGATGTTCTCGCCTGTTTTGTCCAGCCGACGACGACAGCGCCCTCTTCTGGACAGAAGCCGAACTGGAATTGTGTTGGTAGGAGGAGGTTGAAGCCGCTTCTGCGGACGTTGACGCCTGCTCAGTTTTATTGGCGTTGGTCGCCGTTGTTGTTGCTGTAGTTGTACTAGTGGATGGAGTGGTGGACGCTGTGCTGATGGTTGTCGAATGGGCGCTCGCCCGATGACGCAGAGGCTGCTGCTCTTTCTCCGCCGTAGCTGCGTGTTGATGATGTTTCTGATGGTGAGGGTGATGACGGTGTTTGTGATGCGATGATGAGGACGGTGTGGTTTTACCAGCCTTTCGCTGCTCACCCGGCGGTGTCTACAAGCATTCATTGCATGCATGCATGTCTTTCCGTTGTGTTGTTCATATTACGCTAAACGCGAAAAAACTTAAAAGTGGTTGCTCTATTCCCCGAGCACCTTTTGCGCTGAAGAAAATCAGATCAAATATTCTCGCGTTTGCAAATAGACGAAACGGAGAAAACGTACACATGTACGTACAGCACGTTAGGCGTGTTCATCAACAAAGCGGCTATTGTAAGTACGAACGTACGTACTGTACGTACGCACTGATACCTGACACAAGCTACGTAATCACTATTCATCAGGATCAAGATGTGGTGTGAAAGGCTTTTAAGTGTTACCGTGATCATGGAGCGTCGCTTTGCCACATCCTTGTACATTTCCACCCATCTCTTAGCGTCCAGCTTTGTAAACTTCGCCACAAAGATCCACAAATAGCTGCAACAGCAATACTTCGCAAAGACATGTCTGTTTGTCTGTACGTCAAGTGCTACGTACTGTACATACCATTCTTGCTCTTTACGTTGTCTATACTACACCTACATAGAGTACCTGAGCCATTTTTCTAGCAGTTTTTGGTCGGGCGCTTTCTCAACCAGACATTCCTGTATGCGATCTCCGATCAGTAGTAGGTGCCCGTCTACTTCTTCCTCCTTCTCCTCCTCTCTTTTCAGCTGCGCCAACATCTTAATCGAGCCGCGGACCGGACGCATCAAATCCACGCACTGCAACAAAACACACAGAACTGAGCGCTTGCAGTGTAGACAGACACACACGCGTGCGCACACAGTACCGTACGGAAACGCAAGACATGATGGAATAGTACAAGTACAAGAGTGGGAATTTGAGAAATTGAGCTGTGTAGTCAGATGGGACGTGCGCTAAGAGGGGCGTAATCCCGTTCGGCGCTGCGTGTTCGACTCACGCACTGGCTGCCCAATTTTTCAAACTGCTTCTCTTGTGCTACATGTCTTAATACAGTACCGTACGCATCGTACCTCCTTGAATTCGCCGGAGCTGTTGTCCTCCAAATCCTCAGCATATCTCATCCTCACACGCAAATGATCCGTTTTCGCCGTCAGTAACGGCTTTGCCACCTATCACAGTGCGTACGTGCATACAGTACTTGCTGTTACATGAACCGACCCAGAGGACAGACGATAGAAATACACGGCGCATGCATAGCCTACCTTTCGTGGCGACAGTTTTGGCTTGCCCGATGGGGTGGGAGTTCTTTGCTCTTCCTTCAGTTCGCCTTCCTCCACTTCTGATTTGCGCGCTTTCTCCACTTTTTTCCTTCCTTCTTTTACCTTCCTTTTCCTCTCTTCCGCCTTCGCTTTCGCCTAAAAAACAAACACAATTATTCGTACGGACGTCACTGATGGACGACGACTGACACTACTCACTGACCGAGCTGGCTTTTTTGCGAATGACGTTGTGAATCAGGATATCCAGATCTCTCTTCGGCTGCAGTTGAGTGTCTCCGCTTTCCGCCTGAATTTTTTGCAGAAACTTCAACAGGTATTCACTTCGCGATTGCAGCTGCTTCGCCTGAGGACGACGATTCTTATCCGCAGACAGAATCTGCAACGATATTTATGCTCCACGTGCATGTATTGCATGCTTGGTCTATTATTATACGTACGAATCAGCAGTCAGCAACTGTATGTAAGTGGAGTAGCTACCTTTTCGTTGAGCCCGAGTTCCGGATCCATTTTGATCGCTTCCCAGGATCCCATGCCGTATTCGTAGATGCCGCGAAGGAGGGCAGCGTCATCCGCATCTTCCCACTCTTCGTCCCAATTGCGCACTGGCTTCGGCTTACTTGGAAGCACAAAACTGTGTAAACACAACACACATTTACCCTTTGTACTGCCAGTTGCCACAGATGCAATGATAGAAACGCGTGATTACAGTAGTAGTGCGCTACACACATGGTGATCTAACTCAAAGTGAATAATAGTTGCAACTCCCTGTGTGAACATGCGAGAAAATGTCGCACCTGTGAGCTGGTGAGTAAGCTCGAAACTCGAAGTTCCAACTCACCGTGAGTATATTTACCACGTGTGTAGCGTGTGGTGTCAGTATACTTATTGTTTTCTGCATTACTGTTTTCTCTCGTGTGCAGTCTGCGGCATGATCTGATAGAGTGGCTCCAATTCTGCTTGCACTTTCAGAATAAGACGCACCACAACTTCCACCGGCCCCAGTTTACCCACCGCCCCACGATCACGCTTCTTGCCTGCTGCTGAAACCATATCAGAAAAGGTTAGATAGAACCACGAGACTAAAGAGAGTAAGTACAAGGGTGGTTTTGAACAAATTTCTATTTTCCCAACTGAATATAATATTGAGAAAGCCCGGAATTTACCCATACTACGTATCCAAATACATATTGGAGGATACTGCGGTGTAATTCGGGTAAGGCGAATAATAAATTATGGCCACCGCTGCCTTATTTTCGTTTTGCAGAGGCAGGCTACAGGTGAAACTGTAGGTAGGCAACTTTCAGACAGTCGAATGTTCGAGGAATTCTGATACCATAGTACCACACCCAAAACTTTCCAACCTTCCAACCGGAGGAGATAGGATGCCCAAGTTGCCCGACATACCCTCCCGAATTACCCCGTACTACCATAACGTACATAGATACATACATACATACATACATATATACATACATAGATACATACATACATACATACATTACATTACATACATACATACATATATATACATACATATATATATATACATACATACATTACATTACATTACATACATACATACATATATACATACATAGATACATACATACATACATTACATTACATACATACATACATACATACGTACATATATACATACATAGATACATACATACATACATTACATACATACATACATACATACATACATACATACATACCAGCAGGAGCAGCGGAGACGACGGCGGGTGCTGCGCTGTTTGCGTTCTCGTTCTTCTGTTGCTCGTAGTCTTGCACTGCCTGTTTGCAGGTGTCGATGAGAGCCTGCGCCAGCTGACTCAGTTCCTTGCTGCTGTGCTCCTCCAGCTCCGCGTCGCAGGCGATCGCCTCCAGGCGCAACATCGGCTGAGCGAACTTCTTGAAGGAACGCACAAACCTGGAAATAATATAGACACACAATCTACACATACACATAGAACAGAATCACAGTACTGTACGTATGCTCTCAACGTAACACCAGGGCGCTACACACGATGCAAGAAAACTCCCGGGGAATTACCCGGTAAGTATGCGATAAAGCATACTAGTAGGGAGACCGGTGAATTCATCGGGTCGGGAGTTTCAAACTCACCGCGTGAGAAAACTTTCGATCGTGGGAGCAAGTGAGAATGCCCAAAACGCAAAACAAAACTCGGAAGTTCAAACTCACCGTGAGTTTACTCGCCACGTGTGTAACGCACTACTTGCTCTCACTTGTACGTAGTAGGCAAAGGCAATACTGAATACAAACACAGTGTAGGCTACATACATACCTCTTGAGTTCGGCTTCGGTGAAGCTGAAGAGGGCTTTCCTGCCGCGCTTCTTCCGTCGATCCTCCTCCTCCTCTTCCTCCTCCTCCTTCTCGCCCCCTTCCTCGTCGTCTGACGAATCCCCAGCCGAAGAATCCGAATCTCCCGCCTTCCGCCCCTTCTTCCTTCGCCGCCTTCTCTTCCCTCCCTCCTCCTCCTCCTTCCATTCCTCATCCGAGTCTTCGTTTCTCGCCATCTCAAAACTCAATACGAGATATAACGAATCGTATGTGGCACACGTATTTGTGTAGCTTTCTCGGCCACTCTTCTGCGCGTTCCCTTTCCTCTCTCTGTCTTTTCTGGGTGACCAACCAACGAGTTATCGATGGATCGCTCTGTCTGTTCCTGTAGTTCTTCAATAGTGCGTCTGCATACATTATTTACTGTAGGTATTGTTGGCTACCTCCACGCACGCGCGCTGTGCTGACCTTTTCGATGTTTCGCTGTCTGGGTGGCAGATTGAGTTGCAGCTGCAGCTGGAGTCGCTCTTCCTCGTCCGCCTTCCTCCGGATGTCTTCCGGGATGATATCGTCCCACCCTCTCCCTTCGTCCTCCACTTCCTTCTGTTTCAGCTGCTCAATCTCCTCCTCTTCGTCAAACGTCAAGTTCACGTACTACAAAATATACGCACATAAATGCAATGCACTTCGCTACTTCCGTATTATGATTTGCCTCACGGCGTGGGTGGTGGCCCCGGGTCATGCCGCGTTCACCATACGTCCGTACGTTCGACGTATCTAGGAGTACATGGCACGCCGCAAACAACCATGTAGTGAACGCGGCATCACGACACGACCAGCCGAAGCATCAAAGTCACGAGTTTACCCTCACAAATCCCACGCCACACGCCACACGCCACACAGCAACATGCGTGCGTACTTTGAAGTTGTCTAGGAGTTGTGCTCTGGCGTCGCTGGGTTGCTCCATCTCTCTGGTCTCCGCGTCTCTGAGGATGCAGTCGATGTCCACCTCCGGCTCCCTCTCCTCCCCCTCCGCCTCCTTGAACAAATCCTCCGCCCCAAACTTCAGAATAGCCGCCAACTCTTCCTATACACACACACACACACACCCATACACATACACTATACGATACAGCAGACACATCGAGCGCAACGAATGCCGCGAAGCTAGCGCTTGCAATATTTTATCCAGCGCAAGTTAAGACCTCTGGATAATACTGTACAGAGTTGAGAGAGGAGCTAACAGAATCGAAAGATGCCTGTCCTATCCACATTCTATTCTGCACCTTTTACATAGCCCACGAGGTAATGCACCGCCAGTATGTATGTAGAGGCAACATGGTGCACTTTAGTATGTAAGATAGGTATTACCTTGTCGAATGGCACAGTTCCGGGTGCGGCGGTGTTCTTGGAGAGAACGGTGCGTCCGGTGGTGTCCATACGCTGGATGACCAGGTGATCGAGTACCAGCTTCTTCTTCGCTCGCTCCACGATATCCTCCTCCACGCTCCCCTTCGTCACCAATCGATAAATATTCACCTGAACGCACACAAGTTTCTGGGTCAATACATGCTCAAACGATAACTCATCATAGTATAGCAGCTGATGGCAACTGACTACATCACATGGGACGCTTCTTGCTGCTGCAAATGGATAGAAAAAGACTACACCGGGCACCGAGAGACTACTGTACAGCTGGGTCGGGCGACACTCTGGATTATATTGCGTACTACGGCAAGAAACTGTTCGGGTCCCCATTGTCATACTTTTACCCAGAACACTTTGTATTGTATATGAAGACTTTACCTGTCTGGTTTGTCCGATGCGCATGGGTCTGCTCTGGCTAGGTCGTTCGCGGGTTCCAGTCGAGTCGAAGATGATGACGGTGTCGCCTGGCCAGATACCCAGCCGCCCAGCCTTTGACAGCAGAAAGAAGTCCGTGAGCCCTCCGCAAAGGTCCAGCGCCTGACGCCCGACAATCCCCCCATCACCGTCCAGCTCCGCAGCACACATCACAGACACATCTGCACGCACACACTGCACGAGAGGACAGTCGCTAAGAACTATGGTGATCGACTGTCCCGCTTAGTGCACTTATCATCGACCCATCAGGGGAGAGCACAAACATTTGATTATATTGCGTACTACGGCAAGAAACTGCTTTGCAGAAAATCTGTTCGGGTTCCCCATTGCTACATACTTTTACCCAGAACACTTTGTATTGTATATGCAAGTACTGTATGTACCTGTCTGGTTTGTCCGATGCGATGGGCTCTGCTCTGTGCTTGCAGGTCGTTCTGCGGGTTCCAGTCCGAGTCGAAGATGATGACGGTGTCGGCCGTGGCCAGATTGATCCCCAGGCCGCCAGCCTTCGTGGACAGCAGGAAGCAGAAGTCCGTGGAGCCCTCCGCGTTGAAATGGTCCAGCGCCTGACGCCGACAATCGCCCCGCATCGACCCGTCCAGTCTCTGCACAGCACACATCACAAGACACATCTTGCACGCACTACACTGCACGAGTAGGGACTAGTTGCGCTAAGAACTATGGGTGATCGCGAGCTGTCCCCGCTGTAGTGCACTTATTGATCGATCGATTTTAGTGGGGGAGATGCACTGAAAAAAGTGAAATACAAGAAGTAGTCAGCTCGCGCAACCACCCATAATCCTTAGCGCAACCGGTCCATAAGCCAGGGTGTATGTCTTGCGAATAATAGAGAAAAGCGGCAGGAGAAAGAAATAAGGAAAACTATGTACGTACTGACCTGGAATGGGAACTTGCGCAGTCTCATGTACTCCGAGAGGATATCCAGAAGCATGACCATCTGCGAGAAGATGAGTACGCGATGTCCCGTCTGCTGCCAGCGCATCAACAGTTTATCCAACAGGATCAGCTTACCCGAACATTTTATCAGTTGCTACAACACGCATGTAAATATCCACTCGTCATTATTGTATTGATGCTCTGTACATTACATACCAAAAGCTATCTCACTCACTGCATGCATACGACACTGCGAAGCCTGTTGCCATCAAGTTCGGTAGATGCTGCATGCATAACGTGGAGTAGATGACAGACAAATAATGCCACTGCTCAGAAAGCCTATGCAATTATACAATAGGCGTTATTGGTAGGCGAAATACGTCTGTACCTGGAGTCTGTCTTGCGGCTCTGTGCATTCGGCGTCTGGTTGTCGCACGAGGAAGGAGTGATTGCAGCACTTCTTCAGCTCCATCATCAGATTGAGAAAGCCAGAGATGCTCCCCTTCACACCCTTACTCAACGCCTTGTAATTCTTCGTCAGTATCCATCTGTCACGTACAGGACACAGACTTTCGTTATACGAGTGCGCACGTACACACATGCATCTTGCATAGCATGTAACCTGTACGGATAGGCGGTACATACTTGTAGTATTGCTTTTGAACTGCCGTCAAATCCACGCGCAAAATCTGCTCCACCTAAAGAGAACACGAATCCATCATAAAAGAAGTGAACTGGCTTCATTTGCAAAGGACACAAAGGCACGGGCACAGATGATTCATATTGTGGAATTGTTTTATGGTAATTCTAAGTAACGTTCAGTTTTCTGAATGTAGGTACGTACCTTAGCCGGTAGTGATTTCTCCACGTCTTTCTTGACTCTTCTCAGCAGATACGGCTCCAATTCCGAGTGCAGAGACGCGTAGCCTTTCTTCTCCGCCGAATCAGCAGTATGAGCCGCCTCGAACTGCTCCCAACTCGCAAATCTACACAATACAGCATGTATTGTATGTAATGTACAGGGTGTCTCATAATAAACCGAACACTTTTCCGTGCATATAACTATGGAACCACACGTTTGATTTTCATGCGGTTTTTTGTGTTTAGTAGCCAAGGCTTCAACTTAGATGTGTACAAAATTTTAGCTTCATAGGCCCAGTGGAAGCTGCTCAAACACATCCTTTCTCCGGCGGTCAAAAACGAGGGTTTTTCGAACTGGTAGTGCCGATTTAGGGGCCTCCTGTGCATAGTCCAAAATAAAATTAGTCTCGTGATGAAAAAAGATGTCCCAAAATGCTAGGAAATGTGTATCTCATGCATTATCCCCAGTGGCAGCATAGCAAACGCATGGAACAAGGTATCTTGAGAAATAAGACCGTAATTTTTGTCCATACTAAAGAAAAAACGTCGATTTTGAGCTTCGAGATTCAAACGGTCGTAATTTCTGAAGTATGCGGACCAAGTAGCTGAAATTTTGTACACATCTAAGTTGAAGCCTTGGCTACTAAATACAAGAAACCGCATAAAAATCTAACGTGTGGTTCCAGAGTTACATGCACGGAAAAGTGTTCGGTTTATTTTGAGACACTCTGTACATAAACACTACGCCCATATTGCGGCCAGGCGGCCATCTAAGATTACGGAGAGGGTTAAGCCGCGCATATATTCGTTCGCCGTGCAGTCTTCTACTTCCTTTACATACATACTTTTCAGGCATGATGAAGTGTAGCAGAGCCCAGAGTTCTTTCAGTGAATTCTGTAGTGGAGTTCCCGTGATGAGAAGACGATGGTTGGCTTTGAACTGTATCAGCGAGCGATAGAGCAGAGACTCGTCATTCTTCAACCTGTGAGCCTCGTCTACCATCAAAACTGCCCAGTCAAACGTACCCAGAAAAGCCTAGAAAAAGTTTCACATCTGCTTACGCACAATGCTGCCAAATCAACAATAGCATATAATACACTGCGCAGTGCACGTGCACACTAATGTCCAACAAAAAGGACAAAAGTGAATATGAATATGTATGTACATACATGAACATAATAGGTACAGCATAATATCTAATACCAACGGTCCATGATACTACTGCATGAATACTATGCGTTAGTGTTAGACCAACTACCACTGTGCGTGAACGACAACGCACCTTGTCCTTGAGCAATATTTCATAGGTGGTGAGGCACACATTGAACTTGATACGACGATACGGCATTTGATACCACTCGTATTGGCGAATCTGCAACAAACAGCATAAGCATATGCATGCATTGACCGATACCCGCTGACTGTCCTTTTCTCCTGTACACTGTTTGTATGTTCCTATACACTGTACGTATGGTATGCACATCCTCCACATACAATGTCTCTGCTGGTGACGTCGCCGAGATAGACGATGATGTTGACGTCGGGCGCCCATTGGTCGAATTCCCTCTGCCAGGCGGCGATTGTGGAGAGAGGCGCGACGACGAGAAAGGGACCGTGCACCTCGTGCTGATGCCGAAGCACCGACAGGAAGCTGATCGTCTGAATCGTCTTCCCCAGTCCCATCTCGTCCGCCAGAATCACCCCGTTGCGTCGACACCACGCTTGCGACAACCAGTTCAGGCCTATACATACACCAAGTTTACGAGCGTACGTATAATGTACGGTACATACGATACGTTACAGTAGGATTGTGAGAGGAACTTTGAAAAAAGGGAAATTCGGAATACCCTTCTTTATCTTGAAGGCGAACCTTTAGAAAACAGAATGACACCAACTTCACTATACTTACCCAAGCGCTTACCCAAAGGGAGGAAGACCCCACCATACATGCTTGGTATGTATGTACGGTCCCAGGTTGCCAATAGTTCGGCTGGTTGCAATTACAGCGTATTATGGAGAAAGGCGAGGGAACGGACCATTTACATAAGTCTTCGTTACAAAGAAGCAGTCACCTGTGAGTTGATAGTCTCTCAGCTGCAGCCCCGATTCTTCGTCCTTCTCTTTCTCCTTCTCTTCGTTATCCTCTTCAGAAGAGGAGTCTGCTTCGACATTAGCAGAAGTGGGACCCACATAGACCGGCTGCTCCTTCAGTTGAACAAACTTCGGACGCTTCTTCAACGCCTAAAGTAACAAGCAACACCATTTTCACAGCTCTCCCGTAGCATAAATATGGTGAACCCGCCATAAAATTCACTCCACTACCCCTTCTGCTGTCACCGTTATGAAAGGTACATAATCATGTCATGCACAAATGTAGCACTATTGCCATGCTATTCTATAACTTTTTCTTTCGCACATTTCTATTCTGCGAGTCTTCTACAGACTGAAATTTGCGCATTCTCTCAGTGGATGGACTATTACAGCTGTAGCTTACCAGGCAATTTCTAGTGGGCGTTCCCTTAGAGGCTATGCGTTCCTCGAATCTGGCGATGATGTCAGGGAACCAATCAGAGACGAGCTGTCCATCTTCCCACGTACTGTCAGAGTAAGGCAAGCCTGTCCATTTCACGAAATAGTCCGTCGATTCCACTCCGCTCTTATCTTTTACCTTGTTCTTCGCTGCAACAATGGGAAGAACAGGCAAGCAGTAGGTGTACGTAGTACGTATATCATGTAATTTCGTATTGTGATGAACTCCAGTGCGTCAAAGTACAGTACCATGTGTATAACCGCCATAGAGTGGGTGAATGGATTTCCCCACATGGGCGGTTCTGCTCCAACTACCCCACATACGTAACACGGGTCAAAAGTACACATAACAATATTGTACACATACCATGACCATACCAATAATGCGTTCAGCCTTGAGATATTGTTCCAGGAGTTCCTCGCTCATTTCCTGTTCACAGTCGAAGTACTCGATCGATTCTTTGTCTGCAGTACTCTTCCTAAACCATCACATCACATCCAGCGGGAATTACCCACTCTACAGTCTACAATCTTCTTGTTATGCACAGTTACATACGAGAGAAGCACATACCACTGCTCTATTTGGGCTTGTCGGGCCATGTAATTGTCCAATTTCTTGACGCCTTTGCAGTTGGCCGCCTTCAGACTCTCTTCGCTCTCCCAGGTGTTGTGAATGTGTGCCCAGCCTAGCCACTTGATCAGATACTGCTTCTCATCCTCCTCCTCCTTCTTTTCTTCAGCTTGCAGTTCTGTCTTTTTCGACGTAGCATTAGGGTCGCCCTTTTCGCGCACGTTATACACCGTCGTAGCGCATCCAGTAGCTCCCTTACGACCCAAGCGCCACTTTAGCACCTGCAACACAACGCTACCGTCATTTGACCTAGGATCGAAACGGCGATTTCAGGGATGTGTTTCCGGGCAAGAGTAAAGAGGGTAAGCAATGTAGGAATGTGTACTGTATACCCCCGCCCGTGAGCACTTCTAAACGAAGGAAAGGAGTCCTCCACTTCAAAACGAAGGAAAGGAGTCCTCAAATTCAATCAACTCAATTGTGAGGGAATGACGCCTTCCTGACGAGAGTTGTTATTACCCAAATTTCACCGCACCACCATACCCTTCACTTTCTACTTATTTTCCGCTTATTTTTCCGCACCTTTTCGATGGTTTCCACAGGCTGTTGTGGTGGGCCAGTGCCGGAGGTGGAGGGGTGGTGCGGCTCCTCCTCGGCCCAGACGAGGACGTCGTCGGAGTCCACCTGCTCCTCGTCGTCCGTCGTCGACTCGCGGTAGTCCACGCGGCGACTCTTGCTGCCGCCGGCGCGCGTCGATTGGCGCCGACAGTCCTCCCACCAATCGTCGTCGTCCTCCTCCGCCTCCCCATCCGCCGCATCCGCCTGTCTCCGGCGTCCGCGTTTCCGAACCCCGCCCCCGCCCCGTCTCTTAAACCGCTGCTTTTTCGATCCTCCGCGTCCCGGTTGCTGTTTCCTGCGCGCCTCCTCCTTCTCAAAATCGCTTCCGGACCCTGCCGAAGCGCCTCCGTCCCTCGAATCAGAATCAGAATCCAGCCACGCAGATCTGTGTACGAAACAAAGTAACCATGTAACAAAACGATACATTTACACGTGGAGGACGCACTTGTACACAGCAGTCATGTAAACTTACACAGTAACACCCAGACCAAACATATTTGGGGCGGAAAATCATGATGTCATAAGAGTACGTACGTATGCATCAGCCAATCAGTATGCAATCTTGTGCTATAAAGCATAGATTATTGTTTTTAGGTACCTGCTTCTGGTCGTGCGACTGGATCTGCGCTTCGGCTTCTCCTCGTCCGAATCCTACAAACACATATAATAGCCCACCTGTACACGCAGACACGTCACACACACGTGCAATCTTCGCTACTACTGTTCTTACTCTGCCAATGTTGAACAGTTGAACTTCTTTCTTCTGTCGCCCAGATCTGCGCAGCGCATCCGAACAGCCCAGAAACTATAAAACATCCACACAACCCGGTGCCTTGAGCTATCATGACACATTTTATGCCAGCTGTCCATACGCATACATTATGGCTGGGCGACGGTCAAAGTTACATAGGTAGGTCTGGCCCTTTTCCCTGCATTCCTCTAATACAAAGGGCGTCTGACATGTTCCGTCGTTCTTACGTCGAGATCTTCTTCAGTAAGCTTGCTTCTCGAGCGCTTCGGCTTCGGAGCATCTGAAATATGGTCAACATCACTTACAGCAATACACACACGAGTCAATCCTATGTACCTACCAGCGGCTATCAAGCTACATATCATGGTTGTAGCCCTTTGTTAGACATGTCTTGCTTTACTCCGAGGTAACCCCTTCTTCCCTCTTCTAAGTATGAACACATTTCAATACAAATTTTCAGTGCAATGTAGCGTACGTGACACCACTGGGGGGGGGGGGGGGGGGGGGGGGGGGGGGTAGGACAAAGCGTCACATTTTGGCACAGCGGAGGGGGAGGGGTGTAGAGCTGCTAAAAAGCGTCACGTGATATGTGGTTTGTACCTGATGAGTCGGAGTCCACTGATTCTTCTCCCTCCTCCTCCTCCTCTTCCTCTGAATAATCCTTGTCATTCTTGTCGTCATCAGCCACAGGTTCGTCTTCCATCTTCGTCGCTTCTTCTCCTGCACAGTCGCCTTCCTCCTCCTTCTGTTCCTGCGCGTCGTCGTCCTTGTAGCTCTGCTCCGCGGCTTCAGCTGCCGCGTTCAACTCATCAGTCTCTCCTCCCGTCCCGCTACTGTCTTCCATTCTCCTGTACAGACAATAAACTTGTATCATGCCGCGTTCACCAGACCTCCGTAAAGTAAATCCATACGTCCGTCCGTCCGTCAACCCGTATACGGTTGACGTGGGGTTGGGTTGACTGACGGACGGAAACGTTACGGGTTGACGAACGAACGGACGGACGTAAGTACGGATTTACGGGCGTCTGATGAACGCGGCATCAGTCGCATGCCTCACTCCTCACTCTTAAAGGTATTACTGAACCCCAACTGCCATCAATATCAGTGAGCACACATCGCGGTATGTCCGCAATTATTCCGCCGGTAGCTCGATAGAACGAGATCTGTGACACCAGCTCCGATCAAGACCTTTCGAATGAGCATTTGGGTGGGGGCGTTGTTTTCGATCCAGAAGGATCCATAAGAAGTTCGGCGAACATTGGCGGTCAGGGTCCAATAAGAGTGCAGCAGGGCATCAGATTGCGTCTTTAGTGAAGAGTGAAGACCCGAGTCCCCCATGACGATGGCATGGTGCCAAAAATGGGAGGTACTTGACCAAACGGGAATCGAATCCATCATTCTTAGGTTGGGTCACAGCGTACAACCAGGTGCCGTCTCAGGAAAGGATGACTAAAGTGCCGTACGTACTGAAGACCAACTAAATACATTAACTAGCTTCGCCATACGTACGCACTACGTTCATAGTACATCGGGGTACCTATACAGTCGAATGAGTTGAGGCATGCAGCTGCAAATTGGTCAAACGCGGGAAAACCGCAAGCATATGATTTCCACGTATATGAAAGGATAAGCAAAGTAAAATGCAGCAACCAGCTTACTCTTTGTTGTCGCTCGACAATTCGCCACCAGAAACAACTTCTGTCATTGTCAATAAAGAAGTTTTCGTGCCCTACAAGCATAAAGTTGAAGGTCATTATTGCAAAAATGGGTGCACAACAAATGTGCACCATATTTGCTTCAAACTGCGCCAAAGCGCGTGTTTTTGTGTGTGGAACGACGCACTCTTAGACAAATCCTCAGAGGTAGGAAAACTGTTCGCATAACTTCACTATTCCGAAATCCGTAAGGAGAAATATTGTTTAAAGATCTGGGAAGATTTTGTGGTGACATAAGTGCCTCACGGGGTAGCCACAAGCAAAAAATAACCGGGATATTTAGCTGCCCTGTGAGTAACAATACGGAAACAATGGAAAAAAACCGTGAAAATGGGAAGCTTACGCCTTTTGGCTTCTTGTACAAAAACGGTATGTGTACGGCTTGAAGATAGACAAAAACAAAGAAACTGGCAACCTTACGCAAATATCATGTGAAGAAAACAAAGACTGGTCCAGAAAAATGTCCGTGAACTCTGTGTCTGGCGCTTTATGCAACGAGAACCTACAAAACGAACGAAAATTTATTATTAGTACATACGTACCGTACTGTACGTACGTACATACCTCAAGGGACGTACAGCAGCGTGTAATACAGATATAGACCAAAAGTTGAATAAAAAATAGTCGCCAAATCTATCCTAATCTTACGAGAGGCGATTTATGATTCCTTCTTCCTGTGGCCTTCGTCCCTATGCTTGTTCGCCTGCTTGCTTCCTCCTATTTTGTTCACTTCTCCGATCTCTTTCGCTTCTCCTCGCAAAATCGCTATATATTCAGAAGTCCACGTTCCACCGAAAACATGGACTGCTACATACCACGCCAACTACTCCGCTATTCATTATTTTTCTGCTAACTCCGAATGGTCGGTTTTGACAAGGAGCTCGAAGCGCGACGCAAAGAAAGTTGATCATGTAGTGTGTTCAGTGTGGAAATAAATGACCACTGCATAGTAATAAAAAACCCAGCCAACCACGTGGAAAATTACGTTCGCCACTTCTTTATTACACAACTTACAACTGAACAATGATAGCCGATCTCCACTTATCACAGATTACAGCTTCTTGCTTCTCTAACTTCACAATTGTGGAACAGCTTTAGAAATAACTCTGCTCATCACGGTGGTAGGTAAAAAACAGGTAATAGATAATACGCCCTCAGCATACAGGTACACTGAACAAAAATACGCAGCAAAAAGTCTGTTCTTCATTGCTCACCTGTGATCTCCAATAACCAGAAAAACAATAACAGCGAACCAAAAAACAACAACTCAAAAACAACGTAACATTACGTATTACGTCCACGGTAAAAAAAGGGCACGCATTTACCCTTATCATGGAACCATTATTAAAAATAGGCCACAACACGATAGCTGGATTACATAATTACTCGATGGGCAGAAAGCCAGCAACTTTTACCGATTCCAAAACGGCAGGTACCAGAAGTCAGCCGCTAGCTCAACAGAGCTCCACACCAAAAGTTAGGAGACCTCAACCAATCTGAACACAACTACTACATGAGGTCGTATACGTCGTACATCTTTTGCATGAACATTTGTGTGCAATGGTGAGCCAGCAGTTGACCTGAGACCAGTAATTTTAGGAATGGGTTAACTGTGGAAAACCAAAACTTTCTCGTTTCAGCGTCTAGCCTAATTTCACGACAAAAATTGCACTGTCCTGTCCTTCTCCCCAAACGAATGAATCAGGTTACGTAAGGTACGTACATACTGTACGGATCTTACTCCTCTACTGCTACATCCACGAAAAGGAACGAATTGGAACGCCCTTCCGTCAAATAGGAATCAGAATTAAAATACATAACATTATCAATAATATTATAGCAAAGAGGTGCCGCCTAGAAAAAAATCCTACTCAATTTTGCGAGCAAATACTGTACCCAACTTCCACACTAGATGTACATAGATACCAACGTAGGGTACCTTATTCTTGGAGCTGTTTGTGTAGGTAGATCAGAGTTCTTTGTCTGCTTTCGTTTTCTTCTTCTTCTTGCCATTCCTGTCGTATCCTCTGAGTTCTGTCGTTGCTTCTTTGGCTATGTGCTTGACGAAATCGTCCAATTCTCGTCCACCCCGGTAAGACACTGGATGTTTCTTGCTTCCTTTCGGTACCCAGTAGATGGTGGGAAAGCTGGGCAACAAAAAATTGACGTTATTATAGCATCAGCCAGCACCACGAAGAACGTGGCAAAGAAAATTACTGGAAACTTGGGGAAAGCAGAAAGAAAGGGGCTCAACTACCTGAATAAACAAGATGATAACCATTATTTGTTGGTGCAAAACTGCTGGAATTGTACTTGCTTACCCCTGGACTTGATATTCAGGCGGTACGTCATTAGCTGTGGCGTCCATTTTCGCAATAACGATACTCGGCTCATTCGCCATCTACAACACACGTGAAACATAAAAATATGAAAACCGGCTCTGGCATATTCTTCTCGGCCCTTGTAATACATTCTTGGTAATGGTACAAGTATGTACCTTTTCACCGAGTTCGTCCCATACAGGCGCGAGCTTTTTGCAGTGCCCGCACCATGGAGCGTAGAATTCGATCAAGGCGTCCTTGTCTTGGTCCACTATCTCACGGAAATTCCTCGCTACCAACACCTGCAAAGTACGCAAACACAACGTGGAATACATACATAGGATTGAGACAAAATGCTCTATTGTACCTAAACATACATACGTCGCGCAGTACGTACTGTGCCCGTACAGGCTTGACATACATTCACCTACCTTGACAGGTCCAGTGTTATCGGATGGCACAGGTTCTGACTTCATGAACTGCTCCAGTGTTCCAGCTTGAAAGTCTTCCACGAACTTCTTCAAATTATCCATGCTACAGAAATAGGAGACCCGCCGCAGTACACAACACAATCATGCGTGCGAGGTACGTACGTATTGTACGTATGTGTATGTACTATATGTACAAGCATGCATGTACACACGCACGTATGAACAATACCGTCCAGCACAAGCTTTTTGTACGTACACCTACCTGAATTCTTCTTCCATGGGATACTTCTCTCCGTTGGGTCCCTGAAGGGCGACGACCGGCTTGCTTTCCTCCTTCTTCTCACCCAGTCCGTACTCTTCCAACTCGCCGGAGAAATCCTCCCGGTTGCTCACAGCGAAATGCACCTTGCGCACAAACTCCTTCGCAACTTTCAGCACGCGATTGCGCCAGTATCCAGTACCTACATTCACATTCATATAGGCAGACTAGGTTCTCCCCAGTAAGTGCCGTCTCTGTGTGGGGGGGGGGACCTGGGCTAATGACCATTCTTTCTCCTCCCTCCCTCCCTGTCCGTCCACTACTAACGTGTTTCATACGGGCGCTCAACCAGAGATGACCAACGCATTATCGATCCGCCCGCCGGTCTACTATTGTCCCGCAGCAATATTACACATTGCTGTCATGAAACAGTACATACATAACCGACTGGAAAAGTGGAAAGCACAGGTTATTTTCTTTTTTAGCGATGTGGTGATCTTTCAGACCAAGTCGCCTGCACAACAAATTTGAGGATTCTCAGACGAAATATGACGGAAATTATGACACTGAAAAAAATTAAGAAGATTCTTGGAAAAAGATATGTAAGAATTATGAAAGAGAAGATTTCTAGCTGTGTACGTACGCAGTGAAGGAAGGTTTGTTTGTATACGAACGGGGAAGAAATCATGTGTTTTCACCCTGCGTCTGAAGGCATGGATTGTGTGGCGTTCGCTCCTAACTCTGCTAAATCAAGATGGCAGTTTCAGCGGCCTTTGGTTGTCGTGTATTACAACGTTGATTGCATCATGGATCCCAAAGGTATAAATATCAGCTTGCACTATCCTGAACCTACTTGCATGTACAGGGTGTCCAACCTATATTTGCACAACTTTCAATTGATCATAACTCCCTTATTAAGAGGCACATAAAGATGGGACCTAGCTCATCTGAAAGCTCAATTCAAGCGCTATAATGTGGTATGTCTGCCGTTTCGCTATGACTCACCGTTCGCGAGGTAGAGCGATTCCCGCAAAACACCTCAAAAATTATTTTGGCCAAACTGAACGCACATCAATTTCCCCTTTTGGCTGCATTTTTCTTGCTTCAGCCAGAGATAATCTGTCATGAATATGAGTATTGTTCATTGATACCCTTAAATTGCCTCATATTGTTCTGTGGTGTCACCTTCTGGATGAATGTGTGCACTTTATTGTCCATTTTCACTCTCCATGCTGAACTGTCACATTGCAGTGCCACCCTTTTGGTTAGTTTTGCAAATTTTGGTCAAAAAAGCTCTTCAAGGTGCAAAAATCCAATCTCCAATGGTGTGGTACGTTGGGAGATATTGCTGGTCAATTTCTTTCCTCTTTCACATTCGTACTAACATGTTTTAGCCCAGTTATCCATCAATTAGCTGTGCAATCTAGAAAATCGGCAAAATGCAGTTTGGCCAAAATAATTTTTGAGGTGTTTTGCGGGAATCGCTCTAACTCGAGAACAGTAAGTCATAGCGAAACGGCAGGCATACCATATTATAGCTCTTGAATTGAGCTTTCAGATGAGCTAGGTCCCATCATTATCTGCCTCTTAATACGGGAGTTATGATCAATTGAAAGTTGTGTAAATATAGGTTGGACACCCTGTACATAGTTACGTGCAGGATAGTGCGGGGTAATGTGGGCCAGGAGCAATTTGGGCCACTTTGCTTCATCTTCGTTTAGCAGAGTTAGGCATAACATACCAATCATTTTAGAACTATGCAACCTTCATAGTTCAGAGTTCAGACAGAGGAAAGAGCGAGCATCGTTTTGATATCATTTTCACAAAGGTTTGCGCTTTCCCCCAACTTGCCCGAATTACCCCGAGCCGAATTAGCCCAGGTCGCACTTACTGGAGAACCTAGTCTGCTATATGAATGTGAATGTAGGTACTGGATACTGGCGCAATCGCGTGCTGAAAGTTGCGAAGGAGTTTGTGCGCAAGGTGCATTTCGCTGTGAGCAACCGGGAGGATTTCTCCGGCGAGTTGGAAGAGTACGGACTGGGTGAGAAGAAGGAGGAAAGCAAGCCGGTCGTCGCCCTTCAGGGACCCAACGGAGAGAAGTATCCCATGGAAGAAGAATTCAGGTAGGTGTACGTACAAAAAGCTTGTGCTGGACGGTATTGTTCATACGTGCGTGTGTACATGCATGCTTGTACATATAGTACATACACATACGTACAATACGTACGTACCTCGCACGCATGATTGTGTTGTGTTACTGCGGCGGGTCTCCTATTTCTGTAGCATGGATAATTTGAAGAAGTTCGTGGAAGACTTTCAAGCTGGAACACTGGAGCAGTTCATGAAGTCAGAACCTGTGCCATCCGATAACACTGGACCTGTCAAGGTAGGTGAATGTATGTCAAGCCTGTACGGGCACAGTACGTACTGCGCGACGTATGTATGTTTAGGTACAATAGAGCATTTTGTCTCAATCCTATGTATGTATTCCACGTTGTGTTTGCGTACTTTGCAGGTGTTGGTAGCGAGGAATTTCCGTGAGATAGTGGACCAAGACAAGGACGCCTTGATCGAATTCTACGCTCCATGGTGCGGGCACTGCAAAAAGCTCGCGCCTGTATGGGACGAACTCGGTGAAAAGGTACATACTTGTACCATTACCAAGAATGTATTACAAGGGCCGAGAAGAATATGCCAGAGCCGGTTTTCATATTTTTATGTTCTCACGTGTGTTCGTAGATGGCGAATGAGCCGAGTATCGTTATTGCGAAAATGGACGCCACAGCTAATGACGTACCGCCTGGATATCAAGTCCAGGGGTAAGCGAGTACAATTGCAGCAGTTTTGGACGGTGCAACAAATAATGGTTATCATCTTTGTTTATTCAGGTAGATTGAGAGGCCTTCTTTTCTGCTTTCCCCAAGTTTCCAGTAATTTTCTTTGCCACGTTCTTCGTGGTGCTGGCTGATGCTATAATAACGTCAATTTTTTGTTGCCCAGCTTTCCCACCATCTACTGGGTACCGAAAGGAAGCAAGAAACATCCAGTGTGTAGCCAGGGTGGACGAGAATTGGACGATTTCGTCAAGCACATAGCCAAAGAAGCAACGACAGAACCAGAGGATACGACAGGAATAAGGCAAGAAGAAGAAGAAAACGAAAGCAGACAAAGAACTCTGATCTACCTACACAAACAGCTCCAAGAATAAGGTACCCTACGTGTTGGATCTACGTACATCTAGTGTGGAAGTTGGATTTTTGCTCCAAAATTGAGTAGGATTTTTTTTGACCACCCTTTGCTATAATATTATTGATAATGTTATGGATTTTAATTCTGATTCCTATTTGACGGAAGGGTGGCACTTCGTTCCTTTTCGTGACAGTAGCATAGAGGAGTGAAAATCGGACAGTAAAGTACCTTACGTAACCTGATTCATTCGTTTGGGGAGAAGGTGACACCACAGTGCAATTTTTGTCGTGAAATGAGGCTAACGCTTAAGAGTATTTTGGTTTTCCACAGTTAACCCATTCCTAAAATTATGGTCTCAGGTCAACTGCTGGCTCACCATTGCACACAAATGTTCATGCAAAAGATGTACGGATACGACCTCATGTAGTAGTTGCGTTCAGTTTGGCCAAAATCATTTTTGAGGTGTTTTGCGGGAAGCGCTCTAACTCGCGAACGGTAAGTCATAGCGAAACGGCAGACTTACCATATTATAGCTCTTGAATTGAGCTTTCAGATGAGCTAGGTTCCAACTTTCTCTGCCTCTTAATACGGGAGTTATGATCAATTGAAAGTTGTGCAAATATAGGTTGGACACCCTGTACTTGCACAGTGGTTCGAAATTTTGATGCAAGCTGATATTTATACCTTTGGGATCCTTGATGTAATCAACGTTGTAATACACGACAACCAAAGGCCGCTGAAACTGCCATTGATTATCAGAGGAGCGAACGCCACACAATCCATGCCTTCAACGCAGGGTGAAAACACATGATTTCTTCCGTTCGTATACAAACAAACCTTCCTTCACTGCGTACGTACACAGCTAGAAATCTTCTCTTTCTTAATTCTTACATATCTTTTTCCAAGAATTTCTTAATTTTTTCAGTGTCATAATTTCCGTCATATTTCGTCTGAGAATCCTCAAATTTGTTGTGCAGGCGACTTGGTTGAAAGATCACCACATCGCTAAAAAAGAAAATAACCTGTGCTTTACTTTTCCAGTCGGTTATGTATGTACTGTTTCATGACAGCAATGTGTAATATTGCTGCGGGACAATAGTAGACCGGCGGGCGGATCGATAATGCGTTGGTCATCTCTGGTTGAGCGCCCGTATGAAACACGTTAGTAGTGGACGGACAGGGAGGGAGGGAGGAGAAAGAATGGTCATCGCGCGAGGCGCGCTGCCCGCTGCCCAAACAACAAGAGACCAAAGGCAATTAGTGTGCAAGAAGGAAGGCACAACTCATTGCACACTACAGGCAGGAAGGGCGATGACAAGATAACTGGAAAGCCCAGCCCAAGGAGTGACCAGAGAAAATAAACGCCTCTCCTCCGTCTACCATTATCTCGAGGCTATTATACGTACATGAATCTCTACATTCTACAGTATGTGTGCTTGTAGTAAGACATCGCGTTTGGCCTTACTCGTTGTATTTGTATTTCTTGAGAATATCCTTTGCTGAGGTATGAGCGAAGCGGAAACGATCTCTTTCTGTGTCCGCCACTTTCAGGTAGGAGTCTTTTAGCTTCGAGTCAGACTCGAAAAAGCCTAGAAACACACAACAGTATGCATCGCCGTACAAAGCTAAGAAGTCGCAACTTGCAAACGAACAATGGACCAATTGCGCTACGAATTATGGGTGGTCACAAACTGACCGCTCATCTGTATCGCATTCGCATTACACTAGTGCATTAGTCCCTTACCCAAGAATACACTGAATAAAGTGTAATACAGAAGGGTCAGTTCGCGACCACCCATAATTCTTAGCGCAACTGGTCATTATGGGCAGGAGCGGCGGTTATAGGGTACTATGGGGTAAACCCGGACACCTAGTATATCTCAGCAATCATACGACCGATTGAGACAAGTATTCTACCAATCGATTTCTTGAACTCTCCTCTTTCAAATGAGCTACTATGTTCATCATTTGCTGAAGCGGCAAGTTCAGAAAAGCTTAAGTGTCCGGGTTTACCCCATAGTACCCTACACATGTATACGTACATACCTACGACGCTGTGTTCTTCGCCGTCGAGGAATTTCTCCATCTCTTTCAGCGTTTTCAGTTCCTTGGAGCTGGGGCCGACTTGGCCTCGCATGTACTTCACAATGCCGTCCGCCTCACGCGGCCCCTCGTAGTCGGAACTGAGTTCACCGTGTCGAAAGATCTTGAGCGTGGGAAAGCCGCTCACTCCGAACTTATCACACGTCTTCTTCTGCTCCGTACAGTCAACCTGAGCATCCATCACACACAAACGTATGTAGCGCAGTCCAGCTATTGCAGTGAATTGAGGTATTCAAAGTAAAACAGGCAGGGGTAATAGCTCATTCACATTGGAAAGTTTACTAGTACGCTAGGCGTATGCCCGGCGCTTCCGGCTGTCCATGCCTTAGCATGTGTCGAGCATGGACACGCCGAGCGTACGCCCAGCGCATGCCTCCGATGTGAATGGGTCATGACAGAAGGACAACCTAATTTTCTCGCTTTTGCGCCCAAAGCACCAAGGGTCGAGGTGTGCGTTGTACTCGGTTGCGTACATTACTCATACATACATTACGGAGGTGTCCGACAACCTAGTACGATGGGACTGCTTACTGTGTAATGGCGCGTTCACCAGACGTCCGTTACGTCCGTAAATCCATCCGTCCGTCCGTCCGTCCGTCAAATCCGTAAAACGTATCTAGGAGTACATGGCACACCGCAAACAACCATGTACTCCTTAGATACGTTTGACGGACGGACGGACGGACGGACGGACGTGACGGACGTCTGGTGAACGCGCCATAACTGTACACGTACGGTACATAATAAAATGGCTACCTTAGCCAAAGGCACTGGAGGATCATTGGAAGTGAGCTTTGTCGCTGCCTTCTCATACTCAGGAGCCAAACGCTTACAGTGACCACACCTGCAACATGTACATAACATACATGTATATAAAACACACATTTATTATTCATATAGAACTCTTAGCCTATTGCGCATTCCTAGAACAGGATAAATAGAAACATTCAGGCTTTCTTTCTTACCATGGAGCAAAGAATTCCACTAGGACCACATCGTGTTCTTTGACTCTCTCTTCAAAATCAGAGTCTGAAAACTCCAGCACATCACTAGCATACGCAGCTGCTGCTAATGCAAGCAGCAATCCAATCCTTCTTAGCGCAAGCATGATTATTCCCTCCTTCCTGGTCGTTGAAAGTTCACCCGCGAGATGAGAATATTTCTCTGAAATGCAGACAATCTCACTTGGAATTGCACTAAACTAAAACAAAATCGGAACGGGAACACTTCAAATGTGAGCGTACAGTTCGGTTCGACAGTGTCGACAGGCATCCTTCCGGGCAGTAGTATACTGAAATACTGAACTTCAGCGATTCTCTAGACGATGATTGGATGATTTTCACTTCTGTCCAATCAACACCGAACACAAAACTTTGTTTTGCACTTTGACACTTGCATTGATTGCATTTATTGATTATATATGTAAATAAAAAATCATATAATCAAAACAGTTTTGCTTGAAATAAATACCGCGCGCTGATACGAAAGAAAAAGAAAGAAAAGAACAAAGTAGGCCTGGACCCTATAAGATAAATACGCCCCAAACCAGCACAAAAAACACATCAACGGCACCAACACTTTGTTTCTAGCCTTTTACCCTTCAGATGGAGTCGCTCCGGTTGCATCCAGTTCCAGAAATTCGGACTTTCCTTCCGCGCGTCGGTGATTCGGCTCGTTTCTCTCTCGCACGGAAAAATGATATTACTAAATCACGCATACGCACAAATCGACGCACGACGCCGTGCTCAGCGTCATCGCAGCCACTTCGAAGTAACATATTTCTTCAATATTCGGGGCTGCAAAGGCAGAAAAACGACGAAAGCAGAACACTAAAATATTCAAAACAACAACGCAATAATATTGAAGCAGCTTGCAACTCAACGCAAAAGCGTTCAGCAAGTTTTTTTGGAACGGGTACCCGCCAAAACACTTTCTTTGACTGCGAAGACCCAGCTTCGCCAAGGATAAAAATTGAAAGGAACTGCACAAGCGTAAACGTTGAACACTTGCGCACGTATTGACCTTTGGCGAGCGCGGGTCTTGCCCCTTGGAAGTAGCTGTGAAAAGAATTGTCTTTTTTGCCTGTGCATGTTTTTCCCTCTCCGTAGTGAAATGGCCGACACCCTCCGCTAACGCTGCGATGCCGCGAGGTTTATTTACACGGACTCCAAATACTTCTACCTTTTTCGCAAACCTCGCAAAGGGGTTACGCCGGATTCTAGAACAAAGAACTGAACAGTGTGGTGTGGTGTGTTGTTTCTGTACATACTTCACGGCGTTAGTCGTCTTTTCTTCGTTCTGGATCTCATTTCTGACTGAAAAATAGAAGCATGGTTGTGAAGCAATTGTCAAACGACGGCCAATGGTCAGCAGAGATGGCCAGTGCAGCTGGTCGTCTCGTTGTTGTCGATTTCTTTGCCACCTGGTAGGTAAACTGTCGGTGTATTTCCTTTCTCCCGTTATGCTTTGTCATGCTGTCATGTTCATGCTTATGGCGCGTTCACCAGACGTCCGTACGGATATACGTCCGACGTAGTTGTAACATGAACCATGTACTCCTAAATACGTCGGACGATCTAGGAGCACATGGTTCATGTATATGGATACGTCGGACGTACGCCCGTACGGACGTCTGGTGAACGCGTCATTATTCTCATTATCGTGACCATCTCTATTTGGCGTGCATGTGATGTGCAGGTGTGGTCCATGTCGCACTATTGCGCCAGTGTACGAGCAGTTGAGCGTGCGCCATCCGACAGCCGTCTTTCTCAAGGTGGACGTGGACAAATGTCCGGCTGTAGCTCAGTCGCAGGGAGTCACCGCTATGCCCACCTTCGTCTTCTATGTGAACGGACAAAAGATGGACACACTGCGAGGCGCCAATCCTCAAGCACTCTCCGACAAGATAATACAATGGATCAATACTGTAGGAGGAGGAGGGGGCGAAGATGGATCCCAACTCGATGCACCCGTTCCTGGACAGGTAGGGTAGCCCGGGGAAAGTGGGGTAAGGGCTAGTTCGAGACACGCCTCCGTCTCGCTGGTCTTACAAAAGTCTTTCGAACTTTCTAAACTAAAAAAAAGAGACGGGGAGGTTAGACGAAAAGAGGAGACATGGCTCATTCACATAGGCAGGAATGTTTCAGATTGATCTGTTGGGGTTGGTGCAGAAGAAGGATATGGAGTGCTTGAATGAGGCGGATGCTCATACTTGGGCTCAGTGTGTGGAAGGAGAGACGCATCTACAGTCTGATTGTGATGAACAGGTAGGTGAATACGAATTATAGGTGCTCTGTTGGCCTATTTGTTTGGAAATGTAAGTATGCCTGTAAATAAAGCCAACTTCGTCTTCGGTTCGTTTGCTTCTAGTTGATTATCCATCTGCCTTTCCGACAGCCGGTCAAATGTCACTCCATCAAAATACGAGGACCGAAAGGTATGGAACAGTTCAATACGCATTATATCCTACTTGGTCCGTCCTAAAGAGACGGCCCAAAGACAACCTCGCTGGACGAACTTTCGTGCGTACTTACGTAGTAGGTAACTGTATTCTTCGCTGTGATGCATGTGTACAATAGGTACAGTGTTGTGGTGGTTAATACTTTAGATTTTGGTCCGAAAACAGTGAAAATCTTTGCGAATCTTCCTCACACTCCCGATTTCGACCAAGCAGAGAGAACGGAGCCAGTACAACAGATAGAGTAAGACAAGACAGCACAACAACGGCGCTACAAATTTGCTGTGTTCTCAGCTACTGTTTCTTTGTGATTGTACGTACAGATTATCTGCTGAACAAGTGTCATCTGGAGATATTTTGCCTCTTCGCTACGTGAAATTCCAGAACATCAACAGCTTGCAAGTACTGTATGTACTAGTGTTTATCTACCGTAGGCCTATACTTTTCTACTACAGTGCGTTCATAAATGTGTTTCGTTGCAGTTTTTCGTGCAAAACAATCAGAACGACGAAGAGGTGACGAAGATTTCGGAGCTAAAAATCTACGGCAGTCCCCTTAGCGCCACTAATATGGACGAATTCAAACGCGTACGTGAGAAACGTGGCCTTTTCTTATTTTACATACCGGTCGAAAATTACGCCTGCCTTGATTCACTGTTCTACTATTTTCGAGCTGGTGACGAGCAGGCAATCGCACCGCTTTGTCCGTTGTTACATTTAAGGTGAGCGGAAAGAAGGGTGAGACACACGGCATGTAGGTGAAGAAAGCCAGCTACCCTGCTCTATGCGTGCATTCACACGGAATTTGCAATTGGGAGACAGCAGAACTGTCTGCAGGCTCACCGGCCTTCAATTTTTGCTTTGTTGTGTTGTGTTTTTCTGGTTCTTTTGTTGCATTGAGAGCTACACTATATGTAGGACACCTGTAGCTGCACCAGTACCGTATTTTTGGGTGTATAGCCCCATGGGGCTATACAAAAATCGAGAGGTCTGATGGGGGGTTATACACTGGGGGGGATATGCACTGGGGGGGATATACATGGGATAAAATTTATGTTTTTGAGAGGTGTGTAGAGGCATGTTTTTGAGGTCAAAAGTAAGTGTTTTAGGGCATAATCGCGGTCAAAACAGGGTTATTCTAGTACAAGACATGCTCAGCTAAGCTTATAGGCATAGTAGCTTGGTGTAGAAGTAGCTATAGCTAGCTTATGACCAGCTTACATAGGTAGGCTAGGTACCTTCCAGTACATGGGGGTTATACACCAGGGGGGGATATACACTGGGCAAAATTTATGTTTTGTCAATGGGGGGCTTATACACTGGTATTTTCCTGCTTTGGTTCAGTTACGTATTGCTCCAGTGTATAACCCCCATTGACAAAACATAAATTTTGCCCAGTGTATATCCCCCCTGGTGTATCACCCCCATGTACTGGAAGGTACCTAGCCTACCTATGTAAGCTAGCTAGCTATAGCTACTTCTACACCAAGCTACTATGCCTATAAGCTTAGCTGAGCATGTCTTGTACTTAGAATAACCCTGTTTTGACCGCGATTATGCCCTAAAACACTTACTTTTGACCTCAAAAACATGCCTCTACACACCTCTCAAAAACATAAATTTTATCCCATGTATATCCCCCCCATGCATATCCCCCCCAGTGTATAACCCCCCATGAGACCTCTCGATTTTTGTATAGCCCCATGGGGCTATACACCCAAAATACGGTACTGGTGCAGCTACAGGTGTCCTACATATAGTGTAGCTCTCAATGCAACAAAAGAACCAGAAAAACACAACACAACAAAGCAAAAATTGAAGGCCGGTGAGCCTGCAGACAATCCTGCTGTCTCCCAATTGCAAATTCCGTGTGAATGCACGCATAGAGCAGGGTAGCTGGCTTTCTTCACCTACATGCCGTGTGTCTCACCCTTCTTTCCGCTCACCTTAAATGTAACAACGGACAAAGCGGTGCGATTGCCTGCTCGTCACCAGCTCGAAAATAGTAGAACAGTGAATCAAGGCAGGCGTAATTTTCGACCGGTATGTAAAATAAGAAAAAGGCCACGTTTCTCACGTACGCGTTTGAATTCGTCCATATTAGTGGCGCTAAGGGGACTGCCGTAGATTTTTAGCTCCGAAATCTTCGTCACCTCTTCGTCGTTCTGATTGTTTTGCACGAAAAACTGCAACGAAACACATTTATGAACGCACTGTAGTAGAAAAGTATAGGCCTACGGTAGATAAACACTAGTACATACAGTACTTGCAAGCTGTTGATGTTCTGGAATTTCACGTAGCGAAGAGGCAAAATATCTCCAGATGACACTTGTTCAGCAGATAATCTGTACGTACAATCACAAAGAAACAGTAGCTGAGAACACAGCAAATTTGTAGCGCCGTTGTTGTGCTGTCTTGTCTTACTCTATCTGTTGTACTGGCTCCGTTCTCTCTGCTTGGTCGAAATCGGGAGTGTGAGGAAAGATTCGCAAAGATTTTCACTGTTTTCGGACCAAAATCTAAAGTATTAACCACCACAACACTGTACCTATTGTACACATGCATCACAGCGAAGAATACAGTTACCTACTACGTAAGTACGCACGAAAGTTCGTCCAGCGAGGTTGTCTTTGGGCCGTCTCTTCAGGACGGACCAAGTAGGATATAATGCGTATTGAACTGTTCCATACCTTTCGGTCCTCATATTTTGATGGAATGACATTTGACCGGCTGTCGGAAAGGCAGATGGATAATCAACTAGAAGCAAACGAACCGAAGACGAAGTTGGCTTTATTTACAGGCATACTTACATTTCCAAACAAATAGGCCAACAGAGCACCTATAATTCGTATTCACCTACCTGTTCATCACAATCAGACTGTAGATGCGTCTCTCCTTCCACACACTGAGCCCAAGTATGAGCATCCGCCTCATTCAAGCACTCCATATCCTTCTTTTTCACCAACCCCAACAGATCAATCTGAAACATTCCTGCCTATGTGAATGAGCCATGTCTCCTCTTTTAGTCTCACCTCCTCGTCTCTTTTTTTAGTTAGAAAGTTTCGAAAGACTTATGTAAGACTGCGAGACAGGCGTGTCTGAACTAGCCCTTACCCCACTTTCCCCGGGCTACCCTACCTGTCCAGGAACGGGTGCATCGAGTCGGGATCCATCTTCGCCCCCTCCTCCTCCTACAGTATTTATCCATTGTATTATCTTGTCGGAGAGTGCTTGAGGATTGGCGCCTCGCAGTGTGTCCATCTTTTGTCCGTTCACATAGAAGACGAAGGTGGGCATAGCGGTGACTCCCTGTGACTGAGCTACAGCCGGACATTTGTCCACGTCCACCTTGAGAAAGACGGCTGTCGGATGGCGCACGCTCAACTGCTCGTACACTGGCGCAATAGTGCGACATGGACCACACCTGGACATCACATGCAATCGCCAAATAGAGATGGTCACGATAATGAGAATAATGACGCGTTCACCAGACGTCCGTACGGGCGTACTTCCGACGTATCCATATACATGAACCATGTGCTCCTAGATCGTCCGACGTATTTAGGAGTACATGGTTCATGTTACAACTACGTCGGACGTATATCCGTACGGAATGTTGGTGAACGCGCCATAAGCATGAACATGACAGCATGACAAAGCATAACGGGAGAAAGGAAATACACCGACAGTTTACCTACCAGGTGGCAAAGAAATCGACAACAACGAGACGACCATCTGCAGTCTGATTGTGATGAACAGGTAGGTGAATACGAATTATAGGTGCTCTGTTGGCCTATTTGTTTGGAAATGTAAGTATGCCTGTAAATAAAGCCAACTTCGTCTTCGGTTCGTTTGCTTCTAGTTGATTATCCATCTGCCTTTCCGACAGCCGGTCAAATGTCACTCCATCAAAATACGAGGACCGAAAGGTATGGAACAGTTCAATACGCATTATATCCTACTTGGTCCGTCCTAAAGAGACGGCCCAAGGACAACCTCGCTGGACGAACTTTCGTGCGTACTTACGTAGTAGGTAACTGTATTCTTCGCTGTGATGCATGTGTACAATAGGTACAGTGTTGTGGTGGTTAATACTTTAGATTTTGGTCCGAAAACAGTGAAAATCTTTGCGAATCTTCCTCACACTCCCGATTTCGACCAAGCAGAGAGAACGGAGCCAGTACAACAGATAGAGTAAGACAAGACAGCACAACAACGGCGCTACAAATTTGCTGTGTTCTCAGCTACTGTTTCTTTGTGATTGTACGTACAGATTATCTGCTGAACAAGTGTCATCTGGAGATATTTTGCCTCTTCGCTACGTGAAATTCCAGAACATCAACAGCTTGCAAGTACTGTATGTACTAGTGTTTATCTACCGTAGGCCTATACTTTTCTACTACAGTGCGTTCATAAATGTGTTTCGTTGCAGTTTTTCGTGCAAAACAATCAGAACGACGAAGAGGTGACGAAGATTTCGGAGCTAAAAATCTACGGCAGTCCCCTTAGCGCCACTAATATGGACGAATTCAAACGCGTACGTGAGAAACGTGGCCTTTTCTTATTTTACATACCGGTCGAAAATTACGCCTGCCTTGATTCACTGTTCTACTATTTTCGAGCTGGTGACGAGCAGGCAATCGCACCGCTTTGTCCGTTGTTACATTTAAGGTGAGCGGAAAGAAGGGTGAGACACACGGCATGTAGGTGAAGAAAGCCAGCTACCCTGCTCTATGCGTGCATTCACACGGAATTTGCAATTGGGAGACAGCAGAACTGTCTGCAGGCTCACCGGCCTTCAATTTTTGCTTTGTTGTGTTGTGTTTTTCTGGTTCTTTTGTTGCATTGAGAGCTACACTATATGTAGGACACCTGTAGCTGCACCAGTACCGTATTTTTGGGTGTATAGCCCCATGGGGCTATACAAAAATCGAGAGGTCTGATGGGGGGTTATACACTGGGGGGGATATGCACTGGGGGGGATATACATGGGATAAAATTTATGTTTTTGAGAGGTGTGTAGAGGCATGTTTTTGAGGTCAAAAGTAAGTGTTTTAGGGCATAATCGCGGTCAAAACAGGGTTATTCTAGTACAAGACATGCTCAGCTAAGCTTATAGGCATAGTAGCTTGGTGTAGAAGTAGCTATAGCTAGCTTATGACCAGCTTACATAGGTAGGCTAGGTACCTTCCAGTACATGGGGGTTATACACCAGGGGGGGATATACACTGGGCAAAATTTATGTTTTGTCAATGGGGGGTTATACACTGGGGGGGGGGGGGATATACTCAGGGGGGGATATACACCCAAAAATACGGTATGTAGGATGGGATATTTTGGGACGTGATGATGGGAGAGACTACTGTAATCTTGGGATCTTGTGACCGATCTTTTTGAAGATTGCCCCACTATTTCCCATCCTACAGTAAGTAGGTACCGTGAGAGCAAAACTGCATGCATCATTATTGTACGTAGGCCTATTATTGTATGTACTAGTAATTTGTGTATGGGCGTGTACAACCGGTGTTACAGTTGTGCATACAATACTTCCTTCCAACGACACTTGATATTAACCTCCGGGAAATAAGTTCATAATAAAATTGTTCTCTTCTGTTCTTCATGTTTTTGTGCTGGAAGCGTTCTTTGACGCTGAAAATGCTTTTTATAAGTTTTTCTCGTGTATGTATGGGTGTATACCGTATTTACCGGTAGATAACCCCCCCCCCCCCCAATGCATAACCCCCCCCCCCCCCCCCAATGCATACCCTCATATTGGCAAAACATAAAAAATGCCCAATGCAGAACCCCCCCCCACATGCATACCCCCATATGTACTGTACAGTACCTGAACCTACCTATGTATGCTGGTCATATAGTACCCATAGCCACTCCCACACCAAGCTAATATGCCTATAAGCCTGCGTGGGGGTGCATTGTACTACAATAACCGTGTTTTGACCTCAATTATGCCCTAAAACACGTGCTTTTGACCTAAGAAATATGCCTCTGCGCACCTCTCAAAAACATAAAAAATGCCCCATGCATAACCCCCCAATGCATAACCCCCTATGCATACCCCCATATGGGACCTCTCAATTTTTGCATACCCCCATGGGGCTATGCACCGGTAAATACGGTAAGTGAGTCGCATACTTTTTAGAGCGTTGACAACTGATATTAGTACTTGCTTGCTACACGAAGAACGAATCAATAATGGCCGGTGGGGGTCAGTTATTGATTTGGTCAGTGAGTGGTCAACTGAGTAGGCGACTTTGTCCAGCGTTATCCAGTCTCCTGCGCCTTAACAACGGAAGCAGGAACTTTGCCACAGAGGCAAAACCGGAGGACTACGGATACTGTAAGCAATAGAAGTCCTGCTTGCATCCTCACATTGGTGCGCTTCAGACGTGCTCCGAGCGAGTTCGCTCCGAGAAGCCCCCGAATTCGGAGCGAATTCGGAGCGTAATTCGGTTGTTCACACGTAAACGTTATTGCTCCGAATAAACACGGCGCGCTTCTTTTCAGTCGTTCACAAGGGGAGAAAGCAACGCCAAGCAGCTTTTATCGCTTTGCAGAGGTTCACGCGCCGCGTCGTAAATTTTCTGCGCAGTTTTTTGTTTTTCTAATTAGCTCCGACTTTTGCTCCGAGAAGCCTCCGAGTTCGGAGCTAAACTCGGTGGTTCACACGTACGTTTGGAAAAACGGAGCGAGTTCGGAGCAAACTCGGAGGATTTACATGTTGAAGCATAGGCAGGGCTCGCTCCGAATTCGGAGTTCACGTCTGAAGCGCACCATTGTAAAGGGAGCTTCATATACTTAGTACGTCACGCAAAAATTCATCCGCCGCCCCGTCGTACCCCGCGGTATACGTTTGCATATACGTAGAGTGAGTGACATCGTCATGCTAACGTCACATTCTCCCCAACCCCCCCCCCCCCCCCCCCTCCCGCCTATTTTTGCGTTATGAAGCTCCCTAAAGTGGGCATAATATAGTCGACGAGTAGTAGAACGAATGATTGTGCTTTTTGTAGATCCTGATCCAATTGAACATGCAACGGGCTTGGAGAAGAAGATGCTGTTGGCTAAGTTAGCAGGAGATGATGTACGTACGCAGGGGGGAGTATTCACTGTTACATACGTACTGTTGATTACGTACGTACATACGTTGTGTGCGAAGTTTAATACACCACGGTATCGTAACGTATGTATGTATATGTACTGTAGTATCCTAAAGTAGAGTATCGAAATAAAGGGCAGGTGAACGTTAAAAGTTTAGTTTGCATATGAACGACGTGTCGGTTCTTGCTTATTATGTAGCGTTATGAGCCGAAGATTTACAAGCGGGGCGAAGGCAGCAAGACGAATCCCAACCTCGTCCCCTCCCACTTCGATGCCAGACTCTGCGGATGCGTTTGTAAGCACGAGTTTCTAATCATGTCTACATTAGTGGGCTACACACGAGGTGAGTAAACTCACGGTGAATTCCCCGTAAGTATGCGATGAAGCATAGGGATGCCGGTGAATTCACAGTGAGTTTGAAACTCACCGTCGTGTGAATAAGTGAGAAAAATTTTGCGCTTGGGAGCAAGTGAGAATGCTCTACACAAAAAATGAAACTCGAAGTTCAAAATTCACCGTGAGTTTACTCACCACGTGTGTACTGTGTAGACCACTATTGACTTTGCTTTCTTATTGTTTTCTCGTGAACAGGGTATAGGGTAATAGGGCCATCCAGAGAATGCGGATATTCCCGACGTCGCGGAAGGCTTTTGTGTGCAAAATAGCAAAATGGCGTGGAAATATCCGTGGATTTTACAAAGACGTCATCCGCGACTTTGGAAATCTCCGCAGTCTCTCACTGGAGTGCTTTTGTAGCTGACCTATTGTACGTACGTACCACACGTATACGTAATCAGTCAACAAGTGCTTGGTGGGCATGCTGTTGCGTTTTCTCTGATGCTCATTGCTCACACTCGGATGTGATCTTATCATTTTTTTGTGCCAACTGTTTTAGGCGAACCCGACCAGATGTACATCAACTATTTCTGGGTGAAGAAAGGCCATCCTACTCGATGCGAATGTGGTTACTGGTTCAAGGCTATCGATGCTGATCCGGAGTTTTTCTAGTCTCGACAATGTATGATGGATCAGTATGCAAGCAACAAAGGTACTGGACGTACGGTTCACTCTTGATTGATACCATGATACCATCAAACAGGCATCGAAATGGAATCGAATCGTATTCAGTGAAGCGCTTTTTGTAGTGTTGTTCCTCCTATGTACAGTACATGGCTGCCTGTAGGTGGTTTGACGGTGTGTGGATGCTACCTATAATAGGTACACTTACATTCTCAGCTAGAGAAATATATTGTGTATGTACTTCCGTATGGTGAGTCGTGACAGAGTGTCGAAGTAGGCTATGTACTACAAGTTATGTTATGTCAACTGGCAGCCTAAGTACAGTTTTTTTTATTATGTAAATCGATTGAGTGCAAGCCATCTTCATAGTTTAGAATAAAAAGGGAGACCACAGGATTGGGGTTCTGTTACTCTGTGTCTGTACAAAGGTCGGTGGTTAGGTTCAGTAACTCGATCTACTCATGAGACAGAAGAGATAAATGCAGGCGTATGCACGTTGTTGTATCAGAACAAATAAATAGTGGACATGCGCATGTACGTGAATAATAAGATAATAACAGTAATAATGACTAGAATAATAAGTATAGTACTAGTATGCGTAGTGTACGGGAATAAAGATAGCAAGAGTATAACATAGACTAGAATATAATTGTATCATAATCAATCATTCATCAGTATCAATCAATCATCCCAACGTATGTTTTAAATATGTACATATTAAGAGATAGATAGTATTATACGTACATGTACAGTAGATAAAAGTTTATAATAGGCATGAGCAGAGCTTGCGGCGCTCCCTTTCCCCTATGTCAGATATAGCGCTGAGAGTTCCATAATGCACCATGTCTTGTATCAGGTCACCAGGCGTGGCATTTGTCGGGTATTTTTGTGCGACAGTTGGAGAGGTCGAAGTCCTCTCCAGCTGCGCACAGCACGACGATGATCAATCAATGCAACAACACCACGACAGTAGTACGACAACACGAATGTGCTTCACGGTACAGCACACAAACGTACACACACAGTTCACAGTTTCCGTAGTGGCCTATCGCTGCCTAGCGGTGGTCAGGTCACCCTGGGCGGGGGCATCAAAACCATCATGGCAAACAAAGATCTCATCAGCCACATGAAATGTGAATGTCGCACGCACAAAATACAAGACACAGCACACAAGATCCGGACAATTTCACAAAAGAGGTGGTGGTTGGGTAATTGGCAACAGGGCAAGGACTTAGGATCAGGAGAGATAGATTCTTTGATTGTTTTAGATCATTGGTCATTTCTTCATTTTACCGTATCTCCAGCCTGTGGCCAATTAGCTATATTATGACAAGTATACAATGTCAGCATGACTCGAAGCAAAAAAAGATGGAATGTTGACTTCAACAAGGAAAAACTGACTCCAGACAATACTTTAGTAGCCCTGATTGCGTCTGTTCCTTATCACAGGTAACAGCAATAATTTCCACCAACGAATAATAGCATGAGGGAGCAGGTTACCCTTTACAATCTCTGCCTCACAAAATCCACAATGTGTAAACTTCCATGATGATCAGAAAAAAGCATAAGATTACAGCAAACCATTCGTTATAGAGGGATGATGGCACTGCAAGCATCTATACATAAAGAGTAACACAATAGTGTGTTAAGATGCAGAGAATGCCATTCTCTGGCAGCAGACATTCCATTCAACATAAGCTTGCAAGTGTCACTCATTGGCATATGCAAGCAGTAAAAAAAGATGCAGTTTCTACTCCAGGAAGGGACTATTTGTTGATTAAAGGTATTCCTGGATTTATGTAAATTACAAATGAATAATACTACTAGCTGCTACAAAGCTTTGAGATTCATGCTGTAAATATGTAATATCTGTACACTTAGAGATCAGAGATTCACAAGGTGAATAGCTTGCTTTGTTAACAGTTTTAAATGCAATACAAATACTATATGCAAAACAGAACAATACTGTAAATGTACTAATGAGAAATAATTTAGAAGCAGAGTGTACAATGATTGAAAATGCTGGTACAGATAATAAATAAGAAAAATCGTGCAGGTTTTGACAGAAAATTGTAAAACGTAAAAGTATTGCCCAAGATTAACGCAACAAGTTGACCTCCAATGAAGTGCTCAACAATAACAAGAATAGTAGTTTACCTAAGAATGTAATAATGCATTAAAGGCAAGGGGTCCCCTACACCGACTTTCGAATTTAAAGTTCAAACCAATTTTATCATAAACTACATTTTTAACTGAGTCTTTTGCAAAAAACCGCTTTCAAAATTCCTATCCATTCACGAGTTGTCGGTGTGCAAAGTTCAGTCAAGTTCAGTACTGAACAATTTGGGACCACTCGGTAGTTAACTACGTAGTTAACTACCGTAGTGGTTCCCGAGGACCGCTCAATAGAAATATATTTATTATTTTACTAATTTTTATCTTCGAATAACTCATGAACGGATAGGAATTTTGAAAAGGGTTTTTTGAAAAAGACTCGGTTAAAAATGTAGTTTATGATAAAATTGGTTTGAATTGGCTTTTTTGGTGTAGGGTACCCCTTGCCTTTAAAATATGTCCTGAACAGTCTCAAAATAGTTGAAAACAAAGTCAAAACATTCTGATGGTTTTGTGCCCATGAATAATTTAGAATGTATGGTGACCACTGGAAGTACAAATGAAAAGGCGAAGATGAATGTGAAGAAGTGAGTTATTATGGACCATCCACATGGGAAATCAACCTGAAAAAAGCACAACTGTTATCACTTATGAACTCCATGAACGAATCAAGTGTGAGTAGAGTAATAAGTTGACTGACAATACAAAACATATTTACCGGTAGATAGCCCCCTATTTCCATATGATCACGTCATAAAAAATCATTACACATTATGTACATTTATTGATGACGTGATCATATGGAAATAGGGGGCTATCTACCAGTAAATACAGTACTCTACGTATGTAAAACTCCATGTATGTGCACATGCTGGCGCCACATAGTAATTCTTCGCATCAAAAAGCTGAACAAAAAAGATTAAGGTAGGAAGCAGAATATTAACAAGCCAGTGCTATTTTCTGCTACAGCTGAAAACACCAATTATTATCCATAGGTTTGTGGTTTAGCCTGAGCAGCTCAATATTGATCATCATTTCGGCAGCTTGGAAAGAGAACTGCATGCTGGGCTGTCTATCTGGCTATGAATGCAGACAGCACAACACCACACCCAGTGTCGCACTTTTCTTACAAGATTTACAGGATTCTAACCAATACTGAATTTAATTGGTTTGGTGGTACGTACAACCACTGGATTGGTACAAGACACAGGTACATACGTACATCACGCTCAATTAAAGCTCTAAAGTAAAACAGTATTGCAGGAGCATTCACTCACTCACCATAAGACTGTCACCTTCACGCCACAGCTCACAGCAAATATGAAAATTATGCAGTAGGCTACAAGCTGATTGTTCACACCACCCATCTAACCAACCACGGTCGCCAACGATATCGCACAACACAGCGTGATGACGAACGCACCCACAGCTCTTGAAACCACATCACCACTGAGACTGACTGACGCATGCAATACTATCCACTGAGAATTACTTGTAAGGAATGGACCGTCTGATGATGTGATTGTTGCCGTTATTTAGTTAAATACCGCGCAATCGACTGGGGGCAGCTACTGTACGTCATTACGCTATGTAAATTACACAAGTTGTGGTTTCCTTGCAACCATAAACGGTAAAAGCTGATGAAAATGCTCGAAAACAAGAGAAAACTCTGCTTTTAAAAAAGTTCTGAGCTGAGCGGTCATACGACATGTACTTATGAGGACACCATGAGCACACTGTAAAGTTTGGTGTTACCTACAGTAGGTTTACATAGTGGGGTACGTGTTACTATTCACACGCTTTCTGTCTTCTGCCCAATGAACGAAAACGCACATTACTCACATTTTTCGTGGTGCGGGAGTCATTCTCCATTCGTATTGAGGCTTCCGCATCACTTTCCAGGCCGCCGTTCCATTGAGAATCTCCTGGAAAAAGAGATATTTCGGTTGGTAGGCCAATTTTGCCCCTCACGCGACAGCAACTTGTCCCATGCAATCTTACCTTCGTTTGACGCCTCTTATTTCGTAGAATTCCGTTCTGGCCATGCCCCTTCGATATTTTGACATAAATATATTGAATTCGTCGATGAGAAATTGGAGTTCCTTTTTTGTTTTTCCTTTGTTTTTCTTTTTTCTTGCACGCGACAAAGCACGTACTCCTAGAGCGCGCGCTCCAGCTTCGCTGCGCTCTAGGAGTACGTGCTCCATCGCGTGCAAGAAAAAAGAAAAAACAAAGGAAAAACAAAAAGGAACTCGCAATTTTCTCATCGAGCGAATTCAATATATTTATGTCGAAATATCGAAGGGGCATGGCCAGAACGGAATTCTACGAAATAAGAGGCGTCGAACGAAGGTAAGATTGCACGGGAAAAGTTGCTGTCGCGTGAGGGGCAAAATTGGCCTACCAACCGAAATATCTCTTTTTCCAGGAGATTCTCAATGGAACGGCGGCCTGGAAAGTGATGCGGAAGCCTCAATACGAATGGAGAATGACTCCCTTACCACGAAAAATGTGAGTAATGTGCGTTTTCGTTCATTGGGCAGAAGACAGAAAGCGTGTGTACAGTACATAATGTGGTCATGATTTTGATAACAGCATTAATTTTGTATTGATATGTGATGCTGGTGCGGCCCACTCCTTACTTGTTGGCGCCACTCGTGCAGAGAACGAACGGAAGGAGGAGAGTGACAGAACGACTATGCAGAGCAGATACAGGAGTAGTTGCTGATATCGAATTAGTACGGTTTGTCCTTGGGTCGTTTCAGCTGGACTTTGAGTCGTTTCATGCCGATCTGAAAGCCATTCATGGCTGCGATCGCCCGCTGAGTACTCTGCGGATTGTCGAAACTCACAAAACCTAAACAATAGCACATATGTACCAAGGTAGGAAAACATGGGGGCGCAATTACGCTCCAAATTATTTTTTAGACCCCAAAAATTCTCTAGGGGCGCATAATTTCTGTGGCAATTGTGTTAAGACCTTGAAAATGCCTCATTTTAGTCTGCCACCTGCGCTTTGCACCCCCACAATTTCTTCGCTTCTATACCCCTGAGTTAAAAGCGATTGTAGATTCTTATTGTACATTTACCGTGCATTAGATACGTACAGTACATGTGTGCGAACACATTACTTGCGTACATATACCGAAGCATTTGCTCTGATTGGTGGCCCGATCGATGAACACCTTTGCTGAGATGACGTTGCCAAATGGCATGAACATCTGCATGAGTTCAGCGTCTCCAAACTCTTGGGGCAGATGATAGATGAACAAATTGCAGCCCTCTGGTCCTGCTAGAAACGGAATAGTATAACATACTGCAAGGTTTCTCAAAATTTCACAAACGTAACATGCCCATTGCAATCAAATACTGCACACCTAAGTAGTAAACCCTGCGTATGAACATTGTACCTTCCTTCTGGGGCTGCTGGTACATGGTGGCCTGTTGGGCTGCCAAAGCCTGTTGGAATGCTTGACCATACGCTGCCGGATACGCTATAAAAACATACTAAAAGTACGTTGTGGGATAAACCGGGTCATGGAGCAAACTCGGTCACCAAGTACTGAACGATCGACGTTCTTTCTTACGTACTGTACCTGGGTGGCCAGGTTTACCCCAAGTTGAGCAACTATAGTAGAACTAGAATTGCTGGGACCCATGCATTATTTATCTCCGGTTCTAGTGACCTTAGAGCGAAGCGGTTAAAAATCTCTCGATAACTTTAGCTCGCCTGGAAAATAAAAAAACCGCATGCGTCTACGTGCCCTCTGTGTCGAGAAATCGCCAAATGCCTTAAGTACTAAAAATGGACACTTTTTTCGATTATTCAACATAACTGAACAAACCGCAAATACTTTTTCATTAAAACTAGCCTATCCTATGTAGAATTTGATGCAGATTTCAAAAATAGTATTGGTGTTTCAAAAAATTTAACCCCTACCCAAAAATTGTCAAAAATATACAAATTTTTGCAAAATTATATAGTAGGGGTTAAATTTTTTAAAAACACCGAATATTTTTTTTGAAATCTACCCCCCAAATTTTACATACTTTAGGAATAGGCTACTTTTAATGAAAAAGTTTTTGCGGCATTGTTCATTTGTGCTGAATAATCAAAAAAGTGTACCTTTTTAGTACATTTTTAGTACTTAAGGAAATCGGCGATTTCTCGACATAGAGGGCACGTAGACGCATGCGGTTTTTTTATTTTCCAGGCGAGCTAAAGTTATCGAAAGATTTTTAACCGCTTTGCTCTACGGTCGCTAGAACCGGAGATAAATAATACATGGGTCCCAGCAATTCTAGTTCTACTATATTTTAAATACGTATGCATGCTGGCGTCCGTTCACTAGTAGAGGACATAATTAGTGTATATGTACAGTAATACAAAGCATACTTTGAGTGTTAGCTGTAGCATGATCGTATCCGAGCATCTGCTGAGCGGCTCCTGCGTATGCCGCCTGCAGACTGCTGTAGCTGGCCGCACTTTGCGCCAGGTCGCTGTTCGCTGTACTTGGCGCTAAAAATGGCCTTGCCGTATTACGTGTACATTCACATTGCCCCTCGAATATTTTATTTTTCGCCCCATTTGTGAACACATACAGTAGATAGACCAAGGATTTGGATAGACTCCACGGGGTGCAGGCAGATGGATTATTTACGCGAGTATTGTGCGAGTCCGTTGGTGTAGATGCTGGCTGCGGTGTCTGAAACGGTCTGCGTCTGTTGTCCTGCAGCAGTAGCGTAAGCAGCTGGCGAAGTCACCATGCTACTCAGGCCAGACAGAGTGGCGCCGTTCAGCTGCTGAGCCGCTGCCGCCGCCGCCGCCGCTGCATTCGTCGCTGAAACATATTTATCATACCAGTGGCCCGTTACAGCTTCGCAGTAAAACCTTTCGCAAATTTGGCAACCCTTTTGCAGATCTGGCAACCCTGTTGTGTACTGTAGATATGGAAACTTATTTATGTATCTAATCTGGCAACCATTTTGAACAGTTGGCAAAAAGTTGCACATCTGGCAACCCTATCACAGAGTTGGCAACCCTGTCGCATCGCAGATCTGGCAACCCTTTTTTGCGTATTAGCAATCTGGCAACCCTTTTGCAGACCTGGCAACCCTTTGGCACATCTCCCACTTATAGTCTCATGTGCACTTTCGGGCATGACCATTTGCAAACACTGGCTGGAAAAAATGTGTCATTTAGTTTCTGTGTACTCTTAGTACTAAAATATCGATTATCGATCGATTATTGGTGATCGGCTGATCAGTTCAGAAATCGAAGGGCTTTGGTTTGCTTTTTCTGTTGCAAAGTTTGATTATTTTACCCTGGACGTGTGAAAGACAAATAAAAGTAACTGCAGCCTGTAGCTCTAAGTACTGAAATATCGATTATCGATCGATTATTGGTAATCGACTGATCAGATCAAAAATTGAAGGCCTTCCTGGCGCCATTGAGGGCATAAGCTCTCGAAAGAGCCCTGGATGGACGCTGTAGCTGCAAAATTGAGTGAGTGTGAGTGAATCTGCGCGCTTTTAGTACTGAAATATCGATTATCGATCGATTATTGGTGATCGGCTGATCAGATCAAAAATCGAAGGCCTTCCTGGCGTCCTTGGGCTTATAAGCTTTCGAATGAGCTGTAGCTGTAGCTGTATTCGACGCTGTAGCTGCAAAACTGAGCGAGTTTATCGCATCACAGACACACACACACACACAGACATCAGCCCTATTTGTTAGTAGATCCTTAATTAATAGATGGTCGGAAGGTGGCCCTTTTCCTTTTCAGATTGGCCTCCTCCTCTTTCCCGACCAGTCAAAACATTAATTTAAAAACGTCGTCCCTGGGTAACTGAAGGTTAGTTGAGGCCGATTTAAAAAAGAAAACCTACACATACATTTCACGCATACGTACTGCTGCATGGTACGTATACAGTACATAGGCGGGCGCTATAATGAGCATAAATTATTTTTTGTTACGTACTATAGCTATTAGAGTATGCGCTCTGTCCCAAGTAGGGGTGAGCGGTGGCGATGGGTGTGAGTGCGGCTGCGGCTTGCATGGACTGCATGGTCTGTGCAGCAGCAGGCGCCAATGCCACAGGAGTTAAGAAGGTGGCGCCGGCGGTGCCGGTCGGAGTGCCGGCCGTTGACAGCAGAGTCTGCTGATTCAGTAGCTGAATCGGGATGCCAGCCGCAGATCTGGCAGCCGCGGTAGTCGGCATCAGAGCCGCTGCAGACGTGCTGCTGGAGCCAGTTCCGTCCACCTTCAGAAAGCAACGCACGCAAGTGATCACAAACGTACAGTACGTACATAATTATGTATGCCGGCGAAAAATAATATACGTACATACGTACTGTACATATACGTACGCATCGTGATGCGTATGCGTACTGATGCCGGCCGAATTTGGGGCTGCATTGTTTATACGTGCATCTCCTGTACTGTACAGTAACGTAGCGGTTTGATGGAAACGATATATGCATTTGCTCAAGTCATGCTTCCCAACCAAGCCAAAAAAATTTGACTCATTAACATTTTTTGTGCCCACATTTCTGCCACAAAACGTGATACGCGCTTGTTCTACAGAGTGGTGTGTGTGTGTGTACCATGTTCTGATAGGCGGCGGCGGTGTAGGCGCTGACTTGGTTGAGCAGGAGCGGGTTCAGCAGGCCCATCTGGGCGGCCATCTGCTGCATGCGACGCAGCTGGCGCTCCTTCTCCGTGTCCGCGAACTTCACCACCAGACTCGACGACGCGCCCGGCATCGTCTGACTCCCGTGCAGCGCCGTGATCGCAGACTGCGCCTCCGGGTGCGAGCCGTACTTCACAAATGCACACCCTGTACAGTAATTCACATTGTAGTACAGTACGAAATAAAGGTGTACATTGCTACATGCATACAGTACCTACGTACTGTAGAGCGAGGAGTTAGAGAGTCTGATTTTCGGCGGCATCTCGTGTTTGTCGTACCATACCGTATGTACATGATAGTACGAAATTGTGTAGAGCTGAGGCAGTGTTCGCTGACGTGCGTTGCTATGTACAGTACTGTACATACATATTTACCCATGCATAGCCCCCTATACATAGCCCCATATTTACTGTACAGTACCTGAACCTACCTACATAAGCTGGTCATAAGCTACCCATAGCCACTCCCACACCAAGCTAAGATGCCTATAAGCCTGCTTGGGGTGTATTGTACTAGAATAACCCTGTTTTGACCTCAATTATGCCCTAAAACATGTGCTTTTGACCTAAAAAATATGCCTCTGTGCACCTCTCAAAAACACAAAATGCCCCATGCATAGCCCCCCCCCCCCCCCCTACTACTTGTTTCATCCTGTTCTTCAGTGTGTTGAAGAGCGCTTCTCTGGAAATGCACCTTAGGTACCTTTTTATGGTCCAGCAGCCATTTTCCAAACATACTGAGCCTTCCGCATTACATTGCTGACCAGTTTGCAATTTAACCCCTCCTGCCTCCTGTATGCTGAGATACGGCTGCTGGAAGGCCCAATTTTCCCCCCACTTGCCCGCCACTTTTTTCAAAAATTCTTAACATCATTCTACTCCATTTTCTTCGCAGATTTCGGTTTGGGGCATGCCCCTTCGATATTTTGATGAATACACCATGAAAATGATCAAATTAGCCAAAATTACCGCGTTTTGGACTATATCACGCCATATTCATCAAAATATTGAGGAGAGACATGTCCCAAATTCGAAATCTGCCAAGAAAATGGAGTAGAATGATGCTAAGAATTTTTGGAAAAAAGTGGCAGGCAAAGTGGGGGGAAAATTGGGCCTACCAGCAGCCGTATCTCAGCATTCAGGAGGGGCTTAACCACTCCGAGATATGCTCCGGACCGCGCCGACCGCGGTCCGACGGCGGGTCGGACCGGAGGCGGACCGTGGTCCGACCGCGGGTCCCGATCGGTCCGACTGCGGTCCCACCGCGGGCCGACCGCGTCCGACCGCGGGCCGACGCGCCGGTCCGACCGCGGGCCAACGCGGTCCGACTCGGGCCGACCGCGGTCCGACCGCGGGCCGACCGCGGTCCGACCGCGGTCCGCCTCCGGTCCGACCGTGGTCCGACCGCGGTCGGACCGGAAGCGCCGGCGAAATTAGGAGGAAAATTATTTAAGGCAAGGTTTCTGAGTCTTCTTCCTAAAAAGTAACCTATGTTATGTAGAATTTGACATAGTTTTCAAAAATAAAATTGGTTTTCCAAAAAAATTTAACCCCTCGCATATAATTTTGCAAAAGGAGTATATTTTTGAAATATTTTTGAGAATTTTGGGTAAGGGTTAAATTTTTTGGAAAACCAATTTTTTGGATTTGATTCCCCATGTGTTATAGTACTTATTTCTTAACCGCACAAGAAGAGTTGAGGGTGTCCGGCCTTCAATAGTCATCCTATCACAAGACTCAGAAACTTGCCTTAATAATTTTCTCCTGATTTCGCCGGCGCTTCTGGTCGGACCATGGTCGGACCGGAGGCGGACCATGGTCGGACCGCGGTCGGACCGGGGTCGGACCGCGGTCGTACCGGGGTCGGACCGCGGTCGGACCGCGGGCGGACCGCGGGGGGACCGCGGGCGGACCGCGGTCGGACCACGGTCGGACCGCAGGCGGACCAGGGTCGGACCGGAGGCGGACTGCGGTCGGACCGCGGTCGGACCGCAGTCCACCTCCGGTCCGACCGCGGTCGGACCGCGGTCGGCGCGGTCCAGAGCATATCGGAGCTGGTTAAATTGCAAACTAGTCAGCAATGTAATGCGGAAGGCTCAATATGTTTGGAAAATGGCTGCTGGACCATAAAAAGGTACCTAAGGTGCATTTCCAGAGAAGCGCTCTTCAACACACTGAAGAACAGGATGAAACAAGTACTATGTATAGCCCCATATAGGACCTCTCAATTTTTGCATGCCCCGGGGCTATGCATGGGTAAATACGGTACTGTAATGTTTCGTGTATTGCCCCCTCGAATATAGCCCCCCTCGTATATAGCCCCCCCCCCCTAATCGGTGCCTATCGTCATTTGTACTCGTATATAGCCCCATATCAAAGACCGCGAAAAACGACGAAAACGAAGGTTTTTACAGCTAAAAACAGCGTTTTCGACGTGTTTCTAGCCATAGGAGTTGGTGGCGCATCATTTGGGACAGTTTGGGATACATTTTGATTTTCACCCCTCTTGATCACCTCAGCAGAAATGGTCAGTCCATGTCAAAAATGATAATTTTTGCGCAAGAGCAGCCTGTTTTAGACCACTTTAGCTTGTGTAAAGGCAAAATAAGCCATAAAAACGAGTTCAGGGGGTCAAATATCCTTACTTTGGTCACTAATGCACAATGCCCTCTTATATAACCCCCCCCCCCCTTTGTACAGCCCCGCCTCGAATATAGCCCCCCTAATCGGGGCTTACCGATCATATAGCCCCAGGGGGCTATACACGAAACATTACAGTACGTGCAGTACACTGCAATAAGGGACCGCTTACAAATCACGTTAGGGGCCCCTCCCCATAGGAGAGCCTCTCTCTCATACGTGACCCCAATGGGGGTCCCAATCGGAGGGTGACTATTATCAGGGGAATTGACGGTGGGGGATCCGATCCTTCTAGAAAAACTGACCCAATCATAATGGACAGCTGGATCAGATCAGCTTCAAAACCTCGCTGCCATGGGGTTTTGGAGCTGGTTATTACATATTTATAAACGATCCCTAACGAAATGTGCTGGGGTGCGCATGCATGCCGTATGTACAGTAGCGGTCAATGAAAATGGGACACCCAAAAATTGGCAAACCCGAGCGCTTCGTCAAGTATTATTGCACTGTTTGCAACAATGCGTAGGTACATAACGTACATAACTCCTTCTTTATCGTACCTTTGCTGGCGCCGTCGGGTCCTCGGAGGACAGTGCACTCTTCGACACTGCCGAAAGGCTCGAAGAGGCGTCGCACTTCCTCCTCTGACTGCTGCTTGGACAGCATCCCGACGAAGAGCTTCCTATCCTCGCCTCGACTCTCGCTGTCCGCCGCTTTCACCTGCATCGGCCGATTCATCTGCCAAACAACACATCAGCTTTTATCGCCCCATACACACATGAACAAAAATGTATAGTTTCAGTAAGTGACGGATAATCTCCTCGCGCACTGCACACCGCAAATTATAGCTGCGAAAAGGGTACGGTTGTTTCCATACCGTTCATTTCATACTGTTCACTTCACATGTACACATACATTAGTAAACACACATACAGTTTTGAGGCAACCGCCTGAGAATTTTAGGCCTACATGATAACGATAACTACTTCGAAAACAGCCGAGGCAAAAGGGATACAAAATTTTGGTGTGTCGTGGAAGGAAGGCCGACTGAACTGAAGAAGCAAGGCAACTGTGGCAGTGATGAGGAACTAGTAGGGGAGTGACAGGAAGTCAGTTTAGGCTGCGCTCCTCGCTCACTTCGACTAGTTCCATGAGAACACGAGCCCAGCGCCATGTGTCTGTGTCATGGCGGGTGCGCGTAGCGTACTATGCTTGCTTGGTGCATGGGCCCGGCCCGACAAAAACGAAATTAGTTATCAGAAGCTTCCCAGATTCTCGGCTCTAGTCGCGTGTACACCAAGGCAGACATTATGGCAGTGCTCAGCTCACTGGCGGGCATATGATAGAGGCAGCTGGGTTCTCGTCCTTGTTCCCTTCGGACTCCATCGCATAGCCCGTCAAGCAGCGTCTACTGTACATAGAGCAACACGCTAGTCAATGAGGCCTCATTAGGAGCGCCAAACGAGAAGCAATCTATACGACTGTCGCATGCACGCCGCCATACCACAACAGATCTTACCCAGCACGCACGCACGCACAAGTTGGAGGGGATAAACAGATAAGATGATGAAGAAAAACTGATAGCTAGCTATGTATGTAAGCTACAAGCTAGTAACTAGTAACTAGCTAGTGTAGAGCTCGCGTTCCAGTGTCGCATCGTTATTATGAGTGAGTAGGACTGTCACTGTACTGTACGTACTTGATACTGTACGTCTGTCTATCCTTGCAGAGTAGGCACAACACAGCATATCCATTCAACGAAACGGTAGTAGCGTAAAGCAAGGAAACAGCACGCCCCACACTCTATGTATAGTGTTCCTGGAACGAGAGAACACAGCTAAAGGATGATCGATAAGTATCTCAAATCTCACACCTACAAACTATTGTAAGCCCACGGCTCAATAATCGTCGCAATAAACCCAATTTATTGCGGTGTGATTTCGGATATGGATGCGCAGGGAAAGACCGTGACCTGCTGAATAATACATCAACATCCCAAAATGTGCGACAAGTCCTGAAATAGAAATCCAAAATACTCGAAATATTGCAGGTACTGTACGTACTTTACGACAAGAATGGATGGACAGGTCTTTTCGTGCGAAGGTGTTTACGACGATATCTTCAAATCTTGGCTTATATTAGTTACTAGGTATAGCTAACTGACCCATCAGCTATAAAGATAATGAGTAGCCACAAGGTGTCGATGTTTATGACAGGCATGAGTGTGACAGTTTACAGCGCAAGGCTAGCAATACCCGCATGTATACAGTTAGCAATTATACGATGTATACGCCTCGTATGCTCGCTTGTACATCTCATGATCACTGATCTTTCCTTGCGCAGTACATGGCTATTTATTTGCTTCATCGGGAAAGCTCATATGATAGCCTTCAGCAATATTGGAATGAGGGGATGAATAGATAAGTAAGTACTATTCCGTCAGTTTTATTACACTGCTTGCTCACTCGCTTTCATTTCGTTTATCCAGTCTTCAGCAGGGGCTTATACGATGGTCAAGGGGGGGTGGTGTTTTGTTTTGTTTTTTTGTTTTGGGGGGGGGGGGGTGGTTTGTTTGTGGTGTGGAGTCTTTCTTTTCGTCTTTTTTTATCCCCCGCCTTTTTTCTTTCGGTTTGTCTTTTAGTTGTAAACTCTTTTTCCACCTGTGTCTTTTCGGTTCGGGGTTTTGGCTTTTTTTAATCGAGTGTTTTCATACGATCAATTTGAATATTTTTTTTCCCCTCTTTTCTTCTCAAATAATATTTGTGATTTTTAGGTGTTCGTGGTCAGCGCTCCGCTTGCCCCCCCCGCCCCTGGTGGCGTGGGTTTGGTTGTATGTTGTTCTGGTTTTTTCCGGGTTTGGCATTTCCTTTTCGTTCTGGTTGTGTGTTCGTTTCGTTCTCCTGCCCTATCCGTTTTCTCGTTTCCCCCTCTCCCTCCTCAAATAATGTGATGACGATGATGATAGATTTCGCCTAGTAATCTTTGTCATGGAAACCTGCGAACCTCGTGGGCTTGTGTTCCATCTTAAACCGAAGCAATGTAATAGGTACATGCACATGGACAATCAAGGCGAGGCCTGCGCATTTAAGGTGGGCGGGTTGGTGGTTTGTGTGTTTTGTTGTTTGTTTTGTTTTTGGTTTTTGGGGGTGTGGTGGTGTGTGGCGGCCGGGGTGCGGCGCGTGGAGTATGGGTTAAAGAGGCAAACGTAGAAGACGTACGAATTTATTTCTAGAGAAGATATTGCTGAGCGCGGTTGTCACGATCGAAAGAAAGGGTGAAGGAAGCGCCCTGCTTTTATGAGCTCAAAATCAAATCAGCCTATGTATGTAGTTTCATATGGTGTTGCTATGGCATGAATGTGTACTAGAGACAGATACGTACTAGATACTTTTAAGAGCGTGGGACCTCTTGAATAAAATCAAACAGAAGAAGAAGCAGAAGAAGGAAGCAACAGAAGAAGAAAGGAGGCGGACGGACAGTGCGAAAAGGATGATAAGGGCTAGAGAAAGTTGCTTCATTCATAGCTTGTTCGTACGTATACGGTGTTTAGCTGTAGGATAAGCACATCCACATCCACTAATATAACATAAGCTAAAACTACTTACTACTCGGATGAGCGCAAGCGCAAGCACATGTCGCACTCGCAGATTAAGGGGACAATTGGCCCTGCTTCTTCTTTTTATTGATCATGCAAGTTTGGGTCTTTCCATTTCTCTGCGTCCGCCCTGTGCACATTTTTGATACCTGGAACTTGTGCGCCGCATAGTGGCAGATTGATTCCTAAAGCAGCTCAGCAATGATAATCATTCGCAGCTACTAGGCGGTTATGAGTTTTTCCTGCAACGCTTCTTTCAAAGCTTGAGCTATACCGTACACCGTCCCTCATTTGGACTCAAAGTTTAGTTAGGCTACAAAAAGCTTCAATTCAAATAAAATCAAAAAGGCAATAGGTGCCTTGCCTTGCCTAGGTGCCTTGGTCCGCTTCCACACTACAGTATACTACGTGAGAATGCTGTATGTGTATACACTACGTACGATACGCAGAGATTGGGACACCGCATGACGAGGCAAACGGGGGGGGGGAGTGTGATTTTGAGGTAAACAAATAATCGAATCATGGGTAGATGCGGCCTTTAATTATCAAGATAATAATTAGATGTTACCCGATGAAGGTACGTCTGCTGCCAGATGGCAGGCAGATGACAGTGGCGTAGTCCACTTTGACACATAACACACTGGTCACGGCAAGTTCTCAACGTACGTACGTATACTATCATATGCATGCAGCATGTCCGTTTCAATGTATGAATGTTTCATCAAAAATGTTTCATTGTAAGTAAGTGTGGTGTGGGAACACGGTTCTTTACCGAACACCACGCAGTACAAACCACAGCTTCCAGCCTGGAGCTTTTGTCATCAGAGCTCTCAGACTCCATCCCTTGAAACTCAAAGTCTTTTGTATCAAAACGCTCAGCATCCTTGCATGCTTGCATACAAACGAAGAGATCAGAGAGGCGTTGCTTTATTATGTTTGGCTTTTATGTCTCATGCGTAACGTTCCTCCTTTTTGTTGTGGTGTCTGACTGGATGACAGATGTATATTTCTCGTTTCCATAAAAGGCTTCGACTGTGGTCGATAAGCACATAGAAGGGACCGAATATACGGCTAAGATCGATAGTCCGAGGGGCAACGTCAACGGAATCGACTAATAAGCGTACGCACGTACGCCAACGCATATATGATATCACCGTATGTACGTAGACCGAAGTATGAAATTAAAGCGACGACCGCGGCAAAGCAAGCCAGCAGGAGCAGTACCATGGTGCCACGAGGCAAAAGAGAGCTGAGGAGACAGAGAAATCGATTTTGATATCACAGAATCCCCAGAAGTAATTTTCCTCATTTTTGTTCCATGGCACATGCATAGAATACAGCCCACGGCTTTTCCTCTCCCTCTCTCCATTTTCCTCTTTAGTTTCGGTCGCCAAGCACGAAGCTTTGCCGAGGGAAAAGCCTAGCAGCTCTCAAATAACATACATAATACGACATCACGCGCCGCAATATTCAAAGTGCTCTCGCCATAGTACGTTCAAGGTATGCACATATTATAATAAAAAAAAAAAAAAAAAAAGAAAAAAAAAAGCAAAAATAAAAAAAAAAAAAATAATCCAATTCCTACCCCATCAGAGAACTGTAATAAACGTGTGTCTGTATACCTACCTACGAACATACGCACTGAGATGCCTTACGCAACTTTAATGTACATAACATATAAGATTCGAGCGACGTAACACCTTTATCTACGTATACAGTAGCGAGTTGGGGCAATATGTAGGCGAACTGAGCCATTAAAACTCTATGTACGAACGAGCAAGAATCTGAAGTATGAATACAGAATAATACAGAATAATTCTGAATACAGAAGAATACTGCAGAAAGGCCACCCGTTTGACCGGTGGAATGGCGGGCGTCATGTACAGTGCTCTGTGCGCATGTATCACTCAGTATGTACTTAGGCTGGCTAGCTTACCCCGGGTAGCGTTTTCTGGTCATGAAGTGTTGCTTCACATTTCAAGGCGCTCAGGCGATGACAATAGGTGAGAAAGGCACAGCCTGCAATATCAATCAAAATAATAATCGTGATATCCTCTTCCATGTCTTTGAAGACTCATTCACATTGGAAGGTATACGTTTACTGTACGTACGCCCGGTGCATCTAGATCTGTATGGCTGATGATATTTGTTTGCATAACGTCGAGCCAGTAACACGCCGAGCGTTCGCCCAACGCATGTCTCCAATGCGAATGTGCCGTGAGCCTTCCTTGTAAAGCCCACGCAGTACGCACCGCATACGGTCGGCAGCCGACATACCATACCTTTATGCATTCCGGTGTATTTGTCTTTGAGAATGGTGAATTCGTAGATTTTGCCGTATTGTTCGAACATGGCGCGCAGATCTTTTTCCTCCAGATTTCGCGGGATCTGACCGACGAAAAGCTTGACGGCGTCCGGATCTTTCACGGGAAACCCGTTGCTGTCCGTGCTCGTGTTCGACATGGCGCCTGGAGACAGCGCCGCAACCCCCGTCGCCGTCACCACAGCTGATGCAGTTGGAATTTGCCCTGCGGTCTGCTGTTGTTGCGATACGATCATCAAGTTAGCCAAGTGCTGCTGCTCCGCTACAACTTCACCTTGCTGCTGCTGCTGTTGCACCATCGCACGCCATGTACAGCAGCTACGTAGGAACCACCGCACACTCGCTTTGCTTGATCGTTGCACTGCAGCAAGAGTAGATAAACTAGTCGCGGTTTTTCTCCTTTCCCATTCAAACGCGGTTACTATGTACACAGCCAAAAATTAGCAGGGCGGGCAGTACAAAGTGGAAATGGAGTGAAATCAGCGCTGAATGCTATAGCTACAGTAACCTTGACGCCTACAGCGATGCAGTAGCTAAACACAAGCGATGCCGTAGCAAGCCAGGCAGCCTCTCGTTCTTTTCGGTTCTTAGTAGAAGAAAGCCCGCTGGCCTTTAGTTGGCTGCCTCAGTATCGTACTTGACTTGACAAAACACCTGTGCAAAACGCATAAAAGAAAACAAAATCCGAGAAACTACATTCGTATCGACTTTACGTGTGGGCGACTGTGTGACCGTAGCGCTCTCCTCATTTGCACACGTGGACGTGCCGGGTGTGCGTACATACCAGTAATACGATGTACGCAGACACACTACACGTACACATACAAGAATTGACACCAAAATGGCTTCTGTGCTTTAGAAGCTTGTCACAGCAGGGCGGAAAAGGAGAGAAATCGAGGTCGTGTCTGTCCACGTATACATAGAGTCCACGACGCACGCACACGCAGCGACACGACACATGAAGTGCATTATTATATTGCCGTGTCGCGAATTATAATGAGACGACGACGACGGCAATAATTAGCGAAAAGCAAGCGGCTAAGGAAGGGGCTATAGCCATAGGCTGCGCATTCACTGTCCTTCCTTTTCATTCGAAGCGCATACTAGGAAATCCAAGGCTTGCACATTGTGGTTACAGTATTGTGTACAGCAAGAGCAAAGCATGATAACAGTAAAACTGGAAGAGAAGAAAAACCTTAGAAGCCTAAGATAACTAGCAATGGCAAAGACTGAATAAGCGGTCGTATAGCGCTTTTGGAAAGGCGAGTGGAGAGACTTTTCCTCCGATAAGCAAAGGGAGCTTTTTCCATTTCGCCTATGTGCCTCCCCTTTTTTCCTCTCGTATGAAGACGAAAGGCGGTGGTAATGGCGTACGTAGTAGTTGGTGAGACAGAAGCTTCATTAATCTTTAGCATGAGCATAGCCGCCAATGAAGAGCTAGTATGTATGTACGACATGGCATGCCGTACGTAACGTACGTATACATAAGAGGACGCATGGGAGGGGGGACGCCATGCTCCGTCCGTCCGTCCATCCAATAAGCGCCGAGCCCGAGTTCGATTTTCACCTTGGCCACGCCAATCACGCAGGAACAAAACAGCGAAAACACACAGAAGCAGGAGGAGGAGGAGGAGAAAAAGCTGCGGCTGCCGCCTAGCTATTATGAAGTGCGTGTATAGCATGCGATATCACCATCACGCCCTGTTTGATATGATTATCTTGCTTCTTCTTTCCGCTATTCATTTCCATGGCTCACTGTACGCTACGCACATCTCTATGTTCGTCGTATCCATCCATCGCATGCCATCCTCAGTGTTGTTTGGACGTTATCATTCGTGTGGATTGGCTCGCACATGGGTACGAGGGCTCGCACATTGGTGCTTTTAACTTTGTGCACAGTAGCAGCTTCATTTTATGTTTAAAAAAAGCATTAGGTTCGTAGTACGGATTTCTTTTGAGTAGGCTAGGCTAAACAACCCAAAATCCACAATATGGGATAAGGGTTCGGTAGGCAATATCCAGCAGATGTTGAAACTCCTTCGCTTCCGTTTTATTTTGTACTGTTCCGCATGTAAATTACGTATACGCCGCTTATTCATGAGAATCAAAAGTATTCAGCAAAAGCAGTATGATCAAGAAATTAGCCTGAACTAAACAATAGAAACTGAACTAGATGATCACATGACTCGATTCAGCAACGATGAATTGAAAACTTCGCATTTACGTACACTATTATGTTCGCAAACTATAGGGTATAATGAAAGAGCAAGACATCGTACACAATAATCTATCCCAAAATACATATACGTACAGTATGTACCTCGAGATCGTATCCGATCATCAATGATATCATCACGTAGGTGTGCCGTACCGATTATTGTGTGCGTCCACACTGTATGTAGCTATGTACGTACGTGCGTACATATATGTATGGTCTCTAAACTTGCCATGATAGACAGCTGACAGTTCCTAAAGTCGCCATTATGGTTGAATGAATGCCTTTGTACAATAAACCGAAATAGCAGCATACTTGCCCATTCCCTGTTGTCCCCACACAGTTTGTAATATTATTCGTACGTAGTAAAAAAACAAACACACACACAGTACATGTGTAGCCTACATGAAATAAGAATATTATTGCCCTACTAATGTACCAATTGATCTAAAGTAGACATTCAAGCTAGCAATTTTCTGTTAGCGACTTCCGCTTGAATAAGGCGGTAGCAATGGTAAAAGCAGCGGCAGGTGACGAAGCTACAGACTGTCCTGCTTCCTTATCAGCTGATGCAGCAGCTGAAAGAATATTCAGTTGGCTGCCACTGTCCACGATGGAGGAGCCAAAGGTCTTTCTGACGCCGAGAGCAGGAGATGCAGAAATGGCGCCATCTTTCGACGACTCCTCGAAAGAAGAAGAAGAGGAGGAGGAAGAGGAGGAAAAGGAAGAAGGGGAAGGGAACTTGGTGCCGGTAGTCGTGTGCAAAATAGCGGGCAGCTTTTTCAAAAACACAGATGCATGTCGTACAGTCTTCTTCTCATCTCTACAGTCCAAGGCGTCACCGGCGGCAGTGGAAGAGATGAGAAAGTTTCTGGAGGTGAGGACGAAGAGCAGAAGGACAGAGATGAGCAGGACGCAGAGACCGAAGCAGGAAAGTAGTAGGCCGATGGCCATGGGATTCAGGCACACTCGTCCTCGTTCTGCGCGCCGCATCGCCTCTTCCTCCGCATCCTCATCATCCTTCACTGTGGTGAACGGAAAATGCGTGTAATCTGCAAGTAATACTCAATCTGATTTTAGTAATCAACAGTTGACCCTATCCGTTTACTTGCAGTATCGCGATGTGTACGTTGCAAACGGAGATACTCTTTTTTTGGTACGAGTAGTTGGTAAATGTAGTACAGACGTACTGTAATGTTTCGTGTATAGCCCCCTGGGGCTATATGATCGGTAAGCCCCGATTAGGGGGGCTATATTCGAGGCGGGGCTATACAAAAGGGGGGTTATATAAGAGGGCATTTTGCATTAGTGACCAAAGTAAGGTTATTTGACCCCCTGAACTCGTTTTTATGGCTTATTTTGCCTTTACACAAGCTAAAGTGGTCTAAAACAAGCTGCTCTTGCGCAAAAATTATCATTTTTTGACAAGGATTGACCATTTCTGCTGAGGTGGTCAAGAGGGGTGAATACCAAAATGTATCCCAAACTGTCCCAAATGATGCGCCATCAACTTCTATGGCTAGAAACACGCAGAAAACGCTGTTATTAGCTGTAAAAACCTTCGTTTTCATCATTTTTCGCGGTCTTTGATATGGGGCTATATACGAGTACAAATGACGATAGGCACCAATTAGGGTGGGGGGGCTATATACGAGGGGGCTATATTCGAGGGGGGGGGGGGGGGCAATACACGAAACATTACAGTAATGAATGCGTGAGGTAGCGCTCGAGAAAAAATGGGTATGCAATACCAGAACGGACCAAACCAGGATACAAAATGACCACACCAGGCTACATACATACACAGTACTGCTGTACAATACTGCCCACATGATTTCTACGTATGTATGTACCTTCATCGCCAGTGTCAGGGTCGTCTTCAATATCAGCAATGAAGACAGTTTCCGACGTCACATCCAACGTGTCATTAGCGAGAAGCTGTTCCTCATCCGACTTTGGTTCCCCGGCAACTGCAGCTGCAATTCGCTCCACCAATGGCAATTCGGAAGAGGCTGGAGACAGTGCAGCTGCTCGCTGCTCAGTCGGTTGATGAATCAGTTTGAATGGCTGCAGCACATCTATTTCTACCTCTTTCTCTCGCTTCACTCGAACGCTAGCCAGCCAGCCCCGCTTCTGCAAAAATGGCACTACGGTAGTTCATACTACCAAAAATATATAATACATACCTGTATTGGGAAGAATGGGCGACGTAGTGAACAGAAACGAGGAGGCATTGGCCCGTTTTCGCCGCCTTTATAATGGGTTTTTCAATTCTCCTATTTATTGGGTTTCCTTTTTTATTGGGTTTTACAACACCTCGGGCCAATGCCTCCTCCTTTCTGTTCACTGCGTACGTCGCCCATTCTTCCCAAATATAGGAGTTATACCATCTACGCTTTGCAACTTCTACACAAATTCAAGCTACTTCTAAAATCTAAGCCTTGCTACGCCGAAACATAAACATAACAGACCTTGTAGGTAATTCATGCCCCCAAAGGAAGCCTTTGCGCCTGCAAAAATAGCTCCTCTTCCTGACCTTTCTCCTGTGGTGTAGCTGCTCAAATTCTTCCTCGTCATCAAGCAGTGGATCATCTCTGGCTTTCTTAAAATCTTTCACCGGTCGTAGACCGTTTGTCCTGAAGCTGCCGCCTGCTAATAGTCGACTGGTGGGTCTGCCTTCTTGCACTGTGCGCTGCAGAGCTGCCAGTCGCTGACCGTAACCACCAGAACTACCCACGATTTGACGACCTGTTATCAAAAAGATATCGCAAAATAAGAGGATGAAGCTGAAACATTCGAACGGGGTACGCACATGTGCAATATCGCAGCAGCAGCAGCAGTTCTCTGCTATTGCGAGTAATGCCTCAATTTGAGATTCAGAAGTTTTTGGAGAATTTTATTTATTTATTTATTTTAGGAACTCCTTGCCGAAGAACGACTACACAACAGTAACAGTGTCACCGTACTGTAATATTTCGTGTATTGCCCCCCTCGAATATAGCATAGCCCCCCCCCCCCCCCCCCTAATCGGTGCCTATCGTCATTTGTACTCGTATATAGCCATATCCGAGACCGCGAAAAACGACGAAAATGGAGGTTTTTACAGCTGAAAGCAGCGTTTTCGACGTGTTTCTAGCCATAGCAGTTGATGGCAAATCATTTGGGACAGTTTGGGATACATTTTAGTTTTCACCCCTCTTGGCCACCCCATCAGACATGGCCGATCATAGCCCAAAATGATAATTTTTGCGCAAGAATAGCTTGTTTTAGACCACTTTAACTTGAAAACATGCAAAATAAACCAGAAAAACGAGTTCAGGAGGTCAAAAAACCGTACTTTGGTCACTAATGCAAAAAGCCCTTCTATATAGCCCCCTTTTGTATAGCCCCCTCTCGAACATAGTCCCCCCTGAGCGGGGCTTACCGATCATATAGCCCCAGGGGGCTATACACGAAACATTACAGTACCCACCCAGTTGTTGACCGGGGGCGACGAGGTTAGCGGAGGAGCTTCCGGATACGACATTTCCTCCTCTGAATCCGCCGCCTCCAATCACTGTTCCGGATCCGGCAGAACTGATAACTCTGGTCGGATCGCCCGGAATCTCCACTGAATTCGGATTAAAGTCCGATTTCAGAACGCGAGGACAGTTGGGAGGCTGAAAACAAAGCAAACGTGACCTGCTGCAGCCAAAATTTCAAAACTAAAATTTTTGCCTGCACCGAACTAAGGACGGCTTACCGTCAGTCCGACGCATTCGTTTTCTCGCTTGTTGCAAATCTGAATCTGGCACTGAAAGAAGAGACTGGAGCGATCCGGGAACTTGTAAGCCCAGATCTCCACGTAGGCCAAGTTCAGACTGTTGTCGTACTGCAGTGGACCCTGGATGACCGGCGTAAACACCGGACAACCTCTGGTGTCCAGCACCCGAATGGAATTGCCGCCTCCGTCTTGCACGAAACAGTTTTTCACCAGCATTCCATAATTAGCTACAGATGAAAGAACAAAAAAAAATAGAAAAATAACGAGTATGTAGGTAGGCTATACTGAATACGTACGTAGTGCCAGTACACAGTTCGAAAGTTAATGGCTTCTTGCACCGCACATATTGGATGTATAGGCCTATACTGTACAATAATGCTAAGCGTACGGTTGTTGCACTCCCATCTATGCACAAGTTGCTCTCCAACGCGTGTGAATCGGACAATCGGACCGTTTAGAGATCCGGATCGCACTGTGTACTCGCATTGCGGCAACAATATCGTCGAATCTTCCAACGAAAGCGTACTGAGCATGCTGAAAAAAGAACAGTTGTGCGTCATCAGTTTATTCTTCGTTCCACGGTTCTATTCCTACATACTGCAACTATAATATCAAAGTATGTACAGTATGTAATGTGTACATGTACATACAGCGTACGTAGTAGGTACTTACTTACGTAAGCTTAGAGCTACCGAAACGAAGCGAAGGTCTTGCGCCGGATAGTGTGCATACCTGACTTCTAACTGGGAGGAAACTGTTCTGTCGACTTGAGCATAGAAACAGCGGACATTGTAAGCACGATCCACCTTGGTCACGAACTGAGGGTGGAAATTCGCCACAAACACCACAATGTAGTTGATTCCACTTGGAGACAGCTGCAATCAACCTATTATATTACGTCGTATGTACGCATATGCATGTGTGTAATGTTCGCCATTTCACTGCTTCCGTAGCACAATGTTTCTTTGGCATTGACAGTGCGTGTATACTACACATACGTACAGTAAGCTACGCACGTGCATAAATATACGCGACGTGTTACATACTACATACCTGTCTGATGCGTCGCATTCCACATTCGCCGATTCTGACAGTGAAGGAAGCTCCGTTGTAGTCGTTGGAGAAGTATTCTTGTCGACACTGCGGCACATTGTAGTGATTCTTGATGTAGATGTTGCCTCTGAAGAGATTGCGCGTACGAAGCGAGAAAGTGACGGCGTTTTCGCTGCATCGAATTTGCGGAACCCCAGCCACCTCATTATCCAGTGCGATACTCCATGTGCGCATCTGAAACAATTTCACATCGGACGTACTGTACATAACTTGCAGTTTGAAGCACGAATTTTTCTTGCCCTTTGCCTTTATTTTTACAAGTGAATACCTACTGCCGGTGCTGATTATTGATAGTGGTCCGAGTTTTCTCCGAGCGAGTTCGCTCCGAGTTTGGAAAGACTTCGTTTTGAACCGAAACGAACGGCAATTACTTACACGTCTTCGAATATTACAAACTCGGCAGTTCACACGCACGTTTGGAAAAACGAGCTGTTCGGAGCGAACTCAAAGATTTCACATGTTGAAGCATAGTCAGGGCTCCGAATTCGGAGATCACGTCTGAAGCGCACCAATGGCTATAAAATTGACAGTGAAGCAACTTTTTGACTAAATATTAGACATTTTCTGTGTACGGTACCGACATACGGTAGCACCATAATTTTTGTGAGCCACTGACGTTATCATGCACATGTCTTGTTGATGACTGGTAGTTATGTTTTCCACGTCCATATTACCTGCTGGTCCCCGTACGGGTTTCGCACGGTAGGCAAAAGAGTGCTTTTCTGTCTTAATTGTCTTTGAGTGACCTTCACGAATCATAAACACTTCATATGTTCCCGTACGTATGTGCATCGTGCATCCAACCGTGCATACACCTATCGTATGAATGAACCCTTCCGTTGCGTATGTACCTGTGTACATCCCATGCACGAAAATGGCTTTTCCTTTGTGACAACGGCGGAAGCTCAAAACAACCCGAACCATTCTTCCTATGTATATTACCACTGCGCCATGTATACGTACGTACGTACATCAGAGGGCGCCCAGTGCATTCAACTCATCTCAGCCTTCATGTTGTGTACCTTATCAAAGGGCTCGATGACCGCCTTCACAACATGCATCAGATGACAAAACGACGTCTCCGCCCCTTCAAAATATTTTTTATAAGCACTTGCCATTTTGGAACGGACAAATTGAAGTACAATAAGTTTGTGAACGGCTGTGCGCATTTGCGCAATCATATCGGATATGATTGTACATATATTAACAGACAACATACATCTGTACATACATACCTAAGCAGAGCGCATACCTAATGACCTAACGTACTCACTGTAGAGATGGGATGAGGTGAGATTATGATGGAAAATCAGCGGACAATGTCGATTGCTCTTCATTTTGAGGGCGAGTTCACGCGTCGGGTTTTGTTGTGCGCGACACTACAAAGTACACTGTGTCATATAGCAGTACGCAGTTCATAATACATGCATACACGTGCACCTTCAGTACATGAACGTTCCTCCATGTGGTTGGCGAGCGATATTATGCATGCGACATAACGTAATGGGCAGAAGAAGCGGCATGTATGCTCTACATTTCATGCTACTGATTTCATCCGTCGAAAATGAGGACCGACCATGCGCTCATCACCATAATTATGCATTACGACACGAGTGATTGGGAGTTGTGCGCGTACGGTACGGCATACAATGTGTGCAGCATGCATGCATGATAAAGACCGGACATAGGACACGAGACATATGGCCTGGCTATGTAAGGTATGTATGTATGTAGTACCGGAAGCCAGCGCAGCACGCACACACACCAACTATACACTCTACATACGTATGTTATGTAGTTATGTACAGTACTGTTCTACGTACATACAATACATACTGTTGTGTTCACTCAAGTCAGACCTTGACCAACAGTACAGCTTAGCCAGGCTGACAACACAAGTGTTTTTTTTTATTTTTTTATGTACAGTAGAACCCACTTGTTGTTGTACAGTATATGTATAGCGCATAATGCTATTGGTACGTACGTACATGATGTACATACGCGAGCAAGGCTCAAATGCGTCATTCTGTTTGTTCATAATACCGGCAATAAATAAGCAGTACAAGTACGTATGCACTGTATGAAAGGAAAGGCAAAGTTTAAAGGTTTCGACATGCCTTCTTTGAATTTACTTGATTAGGCACAATGACTTATTTATTTATGAGCGACACCGACAAGGTCTGCGGCTGCGCGGTATATGGAACCGACCATAAACCTAATTTATTTTCAAAGAAATCACCCTGACCCAGGTCAGGTCATTCAGGTTTGAAATAAATCTAGTACTAAATTGAGTCGACTGATTCGAAGTGTGAGAAAAAGTGTCAATGGAAGTGAAAAGAATTGTCAGGAACATATCTTGTTTTCGTTGGGATGAAAGTAAGAGTTGTGTAGGGTAATAAACACGCGCTGAAACCGGCTCTGATATCCACAGACATGCCGTATGATGCAGTACAATGCACTTTAATGCAGTATTCTGGCTGGCACTCTAATTATTTTAAATGAGGCTAGCATGCTTACCGTATTCTGTAACAGCATCAGAAGCCACAGGATGGATAAAGAAACGGGTTGATCCGCTGCAATTTGTCGTTGTAATCGCATGATGCCAAAATAAAGATAGTCTTGACCAGAGATGTAATTTCAGTGAAACAGTACAGTCAGGTGTAAAGTTTCCGCGACGTAAACCGCAGGTGTATCTGGTTCAAAAGGATAAGGTTCCAAGGCGTCGTCAGCACAGTGGTTCTTCGGCACATGTTGATAGCATGCATCGATGTGGCCATTCCTTTCCCGTCCTTGCAAATGTCAAATAGGCAACCCTCCGCGGTCGCAGGAGAGACAAAGGCGGACGAAAAGCCACCTGGGATTTCAATTAAAAAATTCTGGCGAATAGGTCGACCTTGGTCGGCACTAAATTACTGCCGCACACCTCTTGGGAGAAAATAAGACACGGCACGTATTGGTTTCTGGCTGAGCGTAAATTTATCCAAACCCACACAATATTTTCGGATAGGGGTCAACACAGGACGTTCCGCCGGCGCAAAAAATGATGACTTCCAGGCTAAGCTTCTCTTTGAGTTATTTGGAGCCGTTGATTATCGTTTGGACATTCTGTAACTGCCGTAATGACAACCATTTACTTTTTGTCAGGCGCGTTCGAACAACCCTATCACCAGTCCCAAGTCTTTGACGTTTTCTGCACTGAGAGACTGATCGGCGTGATTTGGATCAGGGAAGCTTACGTTGTTTTTCGACACTGCAAAAAAGCAAAAATTACCGTCCTCAGTTTTATAGGCACGCGATTTGTAAGGTCAGGAAAAGCCGAGCAGTTCACTACATGACCCAAATTGCGCAACGCGACCGCACTGCAGGGAGTGAAATACGAGCAGGAAATGCGCAATGTTTCGGTTTTGCAACTTTTCCTCTACATAATAGGTGTTATGTACGTACGTACGTACATTATGTACAGATAGGCAAAAGCGCACAGCAGCAGCTTCCACTATTTCGCCTATGTGCCGCGAGCCAAATCACGCAAGCATGGCTCGCACGTGAGGCCACACCTGACCAGACCAACATCAAAATGTCGCACTGGCACTGCAACGTACATACTAGACGCACGCACAAATGTACGCCCGTGGCGTGCACCTGTCTTTTCATCATCATCATCAGTCGGGTTGAGGCCCGTCGCCGTCGCTTATGACGACACGATTCAATGACAGGAAGGAGAGGTGTGTAGCAGCAGCCACTCCTTTACTCGGCATTAGCTGTGTAGCATCGAACCCAAAGAACAAACAAAGAAAATACCGTAATCTCCTTTCTAAAACACGTTGAAACTTTTTGTAGGAATCCAACTTTTCACCTTTTTTCCTATTCTGGTTCCTCGCGTAGAGTGGTGCCCAGCCTGTTCGACGGGCAACGAACACAAAAGCGATGGGCCGCACCGAATTATGTCGACTGAACCGATCGCATCACTCTCTGTTCCGGCGGGCTTTCATGACGGTTGTTTCGCATGTGGACACGGGCGCGGCGGCTGGGAATATTTATGTTTTGTGTAGGTGGAAGAGAAGGGACTTTATTCGCGGTCAAACGCTTGACTGAACCCTTTGCAAACCTGCACATCGCCTGGGTCGTATTATTTGTGTACCTACTTACCTGTACGTAGAATGCATTGTATTGCTGCATTAGGCATACACCATACCGTATGTATGTAGGATGAATTCTAGTCAGAAAAGTCTCCCAAATGTCTCCAGAAAATAACATAGACTCCCAAAATATTTCGAATATTTGCAAAAATCTCTGTGAGGATTTATTGAAATGGGCACTGTAATTTAGTAGATCAATACGAAACGAGTGTGGCATTGTGCAAGCCTTGTTCTTCTAAGCAATCTATCACTTGGAAAGTATGCATCGATCACAACATCAGAATGAGGAAACAAGAGTAGTTGCAGCGCCGTGTATCTTCATTAGCAGCAAGCAGCTAAGCGCCACAGTTTTGTGCATAAGTTTGAGCAACTAACTAGTAGCTACCGTATTTTTGGGTGTATAGCCCCATACAAAAATCGAGAGGTCTGATGGGGGTTATACACTGGGGGGGATATACACTGGGGGGGGGATATACATGGGACAAAATTTATGTTTTTGAGAGGTGTGTAGAGGCATGTTTTTGAGGTCAAAAGTACGTGTTTTAGGGCATAATCGCGGTCAAAACAGGGTTATTCCAGTATAAGACATGCTCAGCTAAGCTTATAGGCATGGTAGCATGTTGTAGGAGTAGCTATAGCTAGCTTATGACCAGCTTACATAGGTAGGTTAGGTACCTTCCAGTACATGGGGGGTTATACACCAGGGGGGATATACATAGGACAAAATTTATGTTTTGCCAATGGGGGGTTATACACTGGGGGGGATATACTCAGGGGGGATATACACCCAAAAATACGGTACATCAATGGCTGCTGCAAACTTGCTCTGTGCGCCGCGGGGGATGTATGATGTACACTAGTATAATATAGGTTCGACCTGAACTCGAACTCGAAAAAACCTTAATTTTTTAGTGAACCTGAACTCGAACTTGAACTCAAATGGGAAATTTTTGAGAACCTGAACTTGAACTCGAACTCTAATTCATCAAAAAAATTAATTAAGGTTCTCAGAATTAAGGTTCAATTAAGGTTCATTAAAGTTCAATAAGGTTTTATTGAGGGTCCATTCAAGTTTTTGTGTGCCTTTGGAACAATTGTAAAAAAATCCCCGCCCTTCAGCTATACCTTGAAGCCAGAATGGTCGATTTGGCACCTTGAGAATACAAAAGTAATGGAAAATTGGAAAAGTGAGTGAACTAAGTGCTGGCCAAGAAGAATTTTCCCAATTTCCACGTATAAATATTGTATGAAAAATTGAACCTGAACTCGAAAAAACCCTAATTTTTTGGTGAACCTGAACTCGAACTCGAACTCTAATTGAAATGCTCTGAACCTGAACTCGAACTTGAACTCGAATTATCTAAAATTTTGAACCTATATTATACTAATGTACACTATTCCTGTACTGTACTACTGTACGTACGTAATGCACCAATGCAGTAAGTAGTGAAATGACCATCTGATTTAGTATGTAGCTTATGCAAACACATACGTAGTAGTACGTTATCACTAGAATTGCCGTCAAACAATAGCATTACAGTACAGTTGCTCGACAAAACAACAACAAGTATGCTGTACGCAAGCCACATACCAAAATACAGGTACAATACGACTCATCAATTAGGTCTCACAAAATGACCAAACATAAATGACCAACCCTGTATTGGTTCTTCATCAGCAATAAACAGTCGAGTCACGTAAAAAAATGAGTGGTCAGGTCAGACATAGAATTCCTTGGATTTTGGATCTCTTAGTTTGTCGGGATCGATTTGTAATGCCTGAGCAAGCACGTAGCTTTGCGTATCTTTGTTCCTTCTCCAACAACAGAAGAGCGTAGTGCAGACGGCGATGGATGCCAGTAGGAATGCAGCACTGGAGACACCCAGAATCAATTCTAGGCTACCCATTTGGTTGGATTACACCTTTATCTAATGGCTGACCAGAGTGACCACTTCACCTGGATTCAGCTTTGAGTAGTAGCAGCAATGTCGCAGCTTCAATCATTACACATCGGGTTGCAGCAAGAGATATCTTGATTGCATCAATATTTTCGGCATTGCCATTGGAAAATAAAGTGTGCCTGCAATTAAAATGTACAGTAAGTCCTATTTGATGAGATATGCATCTGAGGGACGCATCTGATCACATACCAATATTTATTATCAATCTCATCAACTGATCTCAATTTCAAGCATATTTTACACGTGGAGATAGCAGTTACCCTAAGCAAAACGTGCCGCCGAAAAAAGGCCGCGGCCTTCTGGGATCTGACGCGGTTGTTCTTGTTGGTGCTATGTAGAAGCGCGAGCAATCGCTTATCGCGGTGCCGAAAAGACGAGAACCAATTTAGAGCGGAAGGAAGGTCGTAAAATGTTTTCGCGGATAAAAAGTATGGGGTCGATTTAGAAAAGCTGGCACCCAACACAGTCATCTCGAACCCATTCTTCTCCCAAGGTGCACGGTATTTGTTTTTTCCCGTCCGGTCCGTACGCGATGGATGAGGGACGGACTGCGAAAGAGCGAGAATAAGAAGAAGCAGCTGGTTGGTTGGATTCAATTCATACGTAAGTGCATACATAAAGAAGACAGCCACAGATTGAAGCGTCCTATTTGAACGGATTTTCCTAGCATAAGTAAGTACTACGTATGTACGTATTGTATGCATCCCATACCTAGCTGCTTCAACAAAAACGCTACAAGGTACAAAGGCCGCTCGTTGCGTGAAGGAGACAGCAGCTGTTCAGGCGAATTACCCATTATTTACAAGGCTAATACTGTACATACGTACCTGGTATTATTACGTATATTGTTTCGGGTATGTTGAAGGTACATAGATCTTGTTGAAGATCTTCCTACATTATCACAAGCGTTGGTACGTATGTATGTACGTGTACAGTATAGTGTACAATAGGTGAAAGCGAAAAGCAGAAATAGCGACGACGACAAATTACATATTACCGAGAGTTTTCTACTGTAACATTTTTTGCGAAGCAACACTAACAGAGCTGCAAAGGACTTCAGGGTTTTTTCGCTCCTTCAAGCGTCAAGCATGAACAAAAAAAGCCAGAAGGCAACGTTCCTCAGTCCTCAAGCCTTATCACTCACCAGTGGTGGAGTCTATGAAGAATTTGGGGAGGCGAAGAGAAAAAGAGAGCAGAATGCCTGATAGAGAGCGAAAATTGACAAAACAATTTGCGAAGTCTGATTTCCGGAGATTTTCCTCCCAGAAGAGCGGTTTGCTTCCTTACGTAGGGTACGTACGTGTACGGTTCGGTTCCTACATAGGCGCATTGCCGTCAAGAAAGATGCAAAGTATCTGCTTTTATTCCTCGGCGTAATGTGAGGTCCTTGGAGCTCTCCAAAATTGAACGCCAGCTAACGGTTAGCTACTCTAATCTACTATACGTGCAGTGGGTACATATAAATATGTATGCATACGCACAAAGCATGCATACACACACCAACAATTGCGAACTTGGCGAAACACGACAAAGATATTTACGCCGAGTCAGTGTACATAGTATCAGTATATGTACCCAACATACAGTACTGTATGTACTGTACATACTAAATGAAAATGTAGTACATGGCAAGATGTTGGTCATGATGGCATTGCCTGCCTACTCTCGCCTACATGTACTGTACATACACTACATAAATGTATTGTACAAACAGATGGTACGTATACGTACATCAATGTACATACAAGTACGCATATGTCAGAGGCAGCTACCGCAAAGTCGCTGTCGCGTCGCTTCCGACCGAGTTGGCTTGGCGTACTTCCTGTCAAAAAAGCTCTTTTCACTTTTTCCTTATTCCTCTCGACGGAGAAAACACGCGAAGGCTTCGAGTGACGCCAGCTGAGCTCAACCAAGCCTGCCTGTCCTACCGATCTGTAAAATTCCCCACACTACGGGAATACTGCAATGCTTCGCGAATAACCCTCGGGAAGATAAAATGCATAACGTACATAGCTGCTGGACTGGGGGTTATTGCTATTTCAAGAAAAACAAAGATGTGTGGTTGCAAAATTGTCCGAAACAAACAGAAAACCATGCGTTACAAAATTCACCGAAACGCAAACAAACTCTTACTTAAAGCGTTACGTGCATATTCACTCACCGATCAAATGCACGAGGACGAGGAGTTTCGAAAGGGGTGATCAGGCGGCTACAACACTGTTGGAACTCATCACCATCAAAGCCCACTGATGAAACAACATCCAAAAAAGCTGTCGTTCCGTACGAGAATACATCAAAAGTATACGTGCAACGTACGTACATCATACGTCCGTACGTATTTATGGTACAAAATAATATGGCAATGCAGCGCGCGACGCAGCTTTTGGGTCGTCAAGAAAAGCTGCTGGTAAGCTAAATAATAGATTACGTATCGTAAGGGCTCTACAAAAACAAGCAATTGTCGCTGCACTTGCAAGGGTGTGTCATTTCAGTTGTATTGATGTCGCGCGTCAATGACATGTGCCTCCCCTATTACGAGCAAGAAGAGAAACCAGAACTCAAATGCAGCGGTAAAAAATAAAAGTATTCTGAATTTTTGAATGGGAGCAAATCTGAATTATTTTTAATTTTGCGTAATGTCAGGTCAGGGCAAGCCGTGAATAATAAGCAAACAACTAATCCATGCAACTAGAATCCTCAATGAGAGTCTGCCACCCCTATTTCCGCTACCGTAAACCCGGGCAGATGACGCAACTAGGCAAAAGGCGGGAACGCGCGGCCGGCCTGGCGAAGTTGTTTTCTCCTTCTCCTCCCTCTCCCTCACTCGGTAAATAAATCGGATCCACGAGTGGTGTGCGTGCGAAGCGGAGAGCAGAGGTCACAGGTCAGTCAATCTTCTTTCCTCACCTCACACTACCACCACCAGTCATTTTGCCCTTCACAATAGTGACACTGACTGCTCTCCTCCTGTAGACTGTCGGCGCCACTCCGCTCGTGTTTAGTTGTCTGTTCTGTCCGACGACCACTTTTAAATTTCTCGACCGGCCATGTTACCGAATATTCTGACGGGCGGCAAGGCAAGACGCTGAGGCCGAACCGAAACACTACTGTGAAAGGCGAAAAAGATAATAAAGTCAGACGCTTTGTGTCTGTGGTCTAGCCGTCCAAGCCAAGCTTCTTGTGGATCAGCGCCAAAAAACAGGAAACTATTATACGCTAATTCTTTGTTATGGCCGCTATTGCATAGATACCCGAATGCCCAATGATAGACTGTTGTGACTACGCCATGGGCGCATTGTAGTAGCCCATTCTGTTGCTGAAAGACTACCGCTGTTGAAGCCTCAGATTATTTGACTGCTGCTGTCGCTACCAAGCTGGAGAAAGAATGACATCCAGATCTCGACTTCGTGGTAAGCAAAGCGTGAGTACGGCGTATGTAATGTTGTGGTCCATCTGACGAGCAGCAGGTCATTTTGAAATGTCATATCATCAGGGTTCTGTTTTTTGTAAAAAAATTCACACTCTCACAGATTCAGACAGACGGCTGAAGTTTTGGTTTGAAAACTGTAGATCTATCTGCCATAAAAAACGACAAACAAAATTATGGGCCTGAATTTTCTTAGGTCTAAGGGCTGCATGCTAACTTTCTTCCATAGATTCGCTCTTTGGCTACAGTAACCAGGTTCTTCGAACATACTTTGATGATTGTTGCTAATTGAAATAACACGTACAAAATCGCAGTGAAGCTCTTTAGGCTTGCATGCTTTGCTTTACGTACAGTACGTACTGTAATACCTGCCTGCATTACTGTAGCCTAGTGAGGCGAAGGCGACTCACTTTAAAACACTGCCCTTCTTGTTCCCCTGACCCAACAGCAGAAGTAGTAGCATTTACGTATGTACATACTTTTAGTAGGGTTCCGACGGTAGTAGGATAGGAGGTCGGTGCGGTTATGTAATCCGCGTGTCTGGGTCGCGTCTCTTCTTCATTTTGATCCTCGCTGGCCGTCTGCCAACCACCGAAGACGCGCGAAAAAGAGAAAAGGGGCGAGAATAAGCGGATGGAGTTGTTTTCGAGGTAGTTGTTTTGCCGAGGTGGTCGGTAGGTCGGTCCACTTTCCCTCGCTTTTCCGCTTCATTTCTCCTCGCATGCCTCAGGTTGTTTTTTAGTGAACCTTTGCTCCGGTCCCCGAAGTGCACCAGAATAATCTGGTCGACCGTGGTCACCCGTGCTAAATGTCGGTCACCCGTAAATGACTTCACGGCAAAGTTGTAGGATGGGAAATGTTGGCAATATATGCATGCGCAAGCACTGACAGATTAGTGTACTGTAGAAGGATTCCCCGCGCACTAGATTCCCAAGTTTTCACGTACTTGGCTACATAGACCAACAAAAAGGAAAAGCAGTCGAAGTTATGTGCAATTTTTTGTTTGGACAGGTCATCCGTACATTCCGAGTTACATGGACGATGGCTGTTCTGAACCGTGCGTCGTGTGTGGCGACGCGGCCACTGGACTTCACTATCGCTGCATGACCTGCGAAGGATGCAAAGTACACTAAGATTAATACGGAGCGCGTACAAGCCCAGCGAGGAGTACAGAAGAGGAGAGATTTGAGAAATTGAGCTGTGCAGTCAGATGGGACATGCGCTAAGAGGGGCGTAATCCCGTTCGGCGCTGCGTGTTCGACTCACGCACTGGCTGCCCAATTTTTCAAACTGCTTCTCTTGTGCTTACATGTCTTAATACACTAAGATTAAGCTAGGTTGATTTATAAATTAACTTAATTTACTTTTTCAGTGTATCAACATGTATCACATGTTTCGATGAACCGCCAACTGTCGGACAGTGATAATTTATTTCATTCGGCTGTTTCAGGGTTTCTTTCGTAGAACAATTCAGAAGCAGCTATCCTACGCTTGCAAGAACAACGGCAACTGCATGGTTGACAAAGGAACCCGAAACCAGTGTCAGCAATGCCGATACATGAAGTGCATTCGGGTCGGCATGGCTACCAATTGTACGAAACCTAGGATTTAGGAATGAAAACCTCAGGGAATTTTTTGCGTTGGTTGGGTAGGATCGTACAAAAAAGATAAGTTCATTACGCATTTTTGTAGTGGTTTTGAATGAGCATCAGCGAGTGGCCAAGCGTCAACTGATCCAGGAGAATCGAGAGCGCAAAAAGCTCGAGTCTATTCAGACACAACTTCGCCTGGCGTCGGCGGCAGAAAACAGTCTCACGGACCACGACAAACTCATCATACGCGCGGTCACCTCGGCATACTGCGACACCATTGATCAGGAGGTTAGACGATAAATATTGAAATTAGAATACGAGTCATCCAGCCTAAGTATGCTCGTACTATATTATAGTTAGATGCGTGACGTTTTCAACTTTAGAAGCGGTCAAATGTGGAAAGCAGTTCAATGGACTGGGAGGCGATCGTGACTCCTTTCGTTGGCCAAATCGTCAGCTTCGCCAAAAGAGTGCCACCTTTCACTTCCGTACGTATGTACGTTACGTTCACATAATGCGTCTGCTTATTTGCATTCTATCTTGATCCACAGTCTCACGTACTACTGTACGCATGTCAAATCAACCGAGTACCATCCATAAACCTTACGTAAGTGTACCATACATTTTTGAATATTGTAGCTCAACTCCAAGGATCAGGCGAGTCTACTGAACGATTGCTGGCTGGAGTTGTTGGTCTTCTCGGTGTCGTTGCAGTTCGACGAGAGTCGCGACTGTCTGCTGTTGGCGTCGGGTCGCTCTCTCGCCCAGGTGCAGCTGCTGCCCGCCTCCTCGCCCTATCGCGTGCTCCGGCCCATCTTTCAGTTCGCCAAAGGACTCGCCAAGCTCCGACTGGACAACACGGAAGCAGCGCTCTTCGCCGCGCTCTTACTGCTTTATCCAGGTATGTACGTATTTCAGTACAGTATGTGCATGTGGCATTCTTAAAGCTATGCCGTATTTTACCGGTGCATAGCGCATAGCCCCCTTATGCATAGCCCCATATTGGCAACAAACAATTTCCAATGCATATAGCCCCCAATGCATAGCCACATATAGGACCTCTCTCAAGTTTTCCCATGGGACCATGGACCTCCCATGGAGCAGCTATGCACCGGTAAATCGGGCAGATGGTTTTGTACCTAGAGTCCATCGCTGTGAGTGGCCAAGGTTAACGGTTCGATTCCCGCTTGGTTCAAATTTCTGTTCCACCTTTATGAAGCAAGCAATAGCAAGCGCCTACAATTTATAGTACTTCGCGTTTGTTTGATTGATTTGAGGTCGTCCATCACTGGAAGATGCTTCTTTGGTGGAATCAGCGCAAGATGAGATTCTGCTGGCGCTGAAGCGACACCTGGCTACCAGCGACGATATTAGTCACCATAATATTCGAGCGGCGAGTACTAGCTGTCCGATTCGGTGGCCGAAGTTATTGATGAAGCTGACTGATCTGCGTGCGATCAGCTTACAGCAGCAGAGAGAGTTCACCAACCCTGAGTATGCAGCGGTTCTCGCAGAAACACTCGGTTGTATTGCGTGAGGTTGCAAGGACTATCGTAGAGTACAGTACAGTCGACAGTGGTTGGCCTACTACTGTGTTTATGTACTCGTGTTTATGCTTAATTATAGTCGACAATTGTTTATACTTTGTTGTGCAAACGGCAACGGCAATCGTGCCCTACACTTTGCCAACATCTGGGCTTACAGAAATTGTGTCAACGATGGTTATGTGCAATTGATAATACGTCAATGTCAGGAATCTACTCTTGCTATGTAGCTGATGTGCAACCAGGTTGATCTGTGTTTTCATCTGTAAATATGTAAAATAGTTGTGAGCAGCATAAGTGTGCATGAAAAAAATTCATACTAATAAGTAAATGAGAAAGTACGGCCCGACAGGTGTCTGTCCCGGAAATTGTTCCCGCACATCCTGAGGCCACGTGGCACTGCGGAGCGGATATAAATCTTGAGATAGGCCTGACTTTATTTTTTATATGTAAATTACTTCTGCTTATCCCGGCCATACAAGTCCCGCAGTCCCGGTACCTTTCATTAAAAGGAACAAAAAGTTGCAGCTGGACTGCAGCGGCAGTTCGATCAAGCATACAAGTCCACGCATAGACCTCTAGAAGGATGAAACCTCTAGAAAGACGAACGGTGGACTCCTGGATCCCAACCTGGAAACTGCCGTATATACCGTAGCCTAGCAGAAAAGATAATGACAAGCGCATCAAAGCCAACAAACACTTTTTTTTTAGTCAGTATAGTCTATTTTAGACTCTATAATAGTCCTGTCAAAAATGTCCTGTCAATGAATACTCGTACTTTTTGCTTTTTTGCATGTTATATTTTGTAATAAATACTGCATTATGGCGAGGAAGAAAGAGCAGGGCCATCCACCCTTGACCCATGATGATGTTCAGCAATAACTTGTGTTCCATTAAACTGGTCCCGAAGCGAACCGCAATGCGCTCGTCGTCCTCTTCGTTATTTTACTACGTATGTAACGTACCGTATAATACACGTTAACGTTATGTCTTCTTTCGCTTCGGGATCAGGTTTGGAACAAGTTAGTGCTAAACATCATCATGGGTCAAGGGTGTATGGGCACGAGAAAAGCAGATTCGGATTCGGACCATAATCTGTCGTTCCACGGACTTCTAGAGAGCTTAGGCGGACAAAGGAGTCCACGAATTTATTTTTTTTGTGCGGACACTAGGTGTGATATCCAGAACGGAATGGCTATCTTTCAACACGCGGGAGTTCAAACTGGGGATCTTCTGAGTGAGATATCTCTGCACATGCTCCACAGAAAGAGATGCGGTTTTTTGGAGAAGAAAGAAAAACGATTTCTGCATCATACTCTTCACTGATAATTGGTCTTGACAAATGTTCTTTGTATGCTTTTTAGCTCAGGAACGATGAAGCGCAAACAAACGAAGGTCAAAAAGCTGTCCAGTGGATCATCCCAGTTGTGATTTTGTACCACACTATATTTTTGGGTGAATACCCCATGGGCTATACAAAATCAAGTGGTCTGATGGGGTTATGCAGTGTTTGGTTTATTATGAGATCCTGTATGTGTTTTAGGGCATAATTGAAGTTAAAACAGGGTTATTCTAGTACAAGACATGATCAGCTAGGCCTATAAGCATAGTAACTTGGTGTAGGAGTAGCTATAGCTAGCCTATGACCAGCTTACATCGGTAAGTTAAGGTACCCTACAGTACATGGATGGGGTTATACACCAGGAGGATATAATATGTTGGGGAAATACTCAGGGGGATATACACCCAAAATATGGTATTCCTATTATCAATTACTGCTGTTTGCAACGATGATTTGTGATGTGTGTAACTGGTCCTTGTTCTATGCTGTTTTCCTTCATTCTCATACACAGTAAGTGCACTGCATGGTGAGTAAGTGAGTGCACTATGTAGGATGTGAAAAAGTGGGCATCTGTTCAGGTATATAGCTTAGCCTTGATGTAATATCTGGTAAAATTGAAGGAGATATTGTTTTCGAATGACAAGATACCTACCAAACCTAGTTGCATGCCAATTTTGTGCTA